>APFE031229128.1:30941-47834 GCA_000404065.3 Pinus taeda | reverse complement strand
GAGAGAGAGAGAGAGAGAGAGAGAGAGAGAGAGAGAGAGAGAGAGAAGTAGAAGGAGAGGGAGGATATTATGGTAAAGGGAAGGAGATATAGATGGGGGAAGAGAGGAGGGGAGAGAGAGAGGAATGTAGGGAGACGAGTAAAAGAGGGAGAAGGATAAGAAGGGAGAGAGGACAAGGATTAGTAGGGAGAGAGAGAGGAATGTAGGGAGACGAGTAAAAGAGGGAGAAGGATAAGAAGGGAGAGAGGACAAGGATTAGTAGGGAGAGAGAGGGAGAGAGGGATAGGGACAAGGAAGGAGTGCGGCAGAGAAAGAGGGGGGAAGGAGAGGATGAAGGTTATGGAGGAAGAGGGAGAGAGAGAAGTAGAGAGGGAGGGGGAGGAATGGGTGATAGGGAAGGAGAGAGAGATTAGGGGGACAAAAGTGGGAAGTGAGATAAGGGGGAGAGAGAGGGAGAAAATTGTAACTAGGTTCGATCTTCATTATGATGCAATTGTAATCATGACATTATATATTCTTCGTAATGAAAGCAAATGAAAGAGAAAAAATTATAATTTATTTTGGAGTATTGGTTTGAGACTCAAGTTTGAGTCAAAGCATGTTCTTCATGATTTTAGCTCTTTAAGTCGTTTTTTGGATAAATAATAATATTGGTCATGTGTTATAGTCCCATTTGAACTCATAGTAATGAAGAAAAATATTTATTTTATCAAGAAAAATCCATGGATAAGGCCAATTCCAAGTCGTAACAAGAGCAATATTAACTAGGCCTAAAAGAGGGCTCTTCAAGCATCAAGAAAGGTTATATAAAGGAGTGAAATTCTACTCATTTTCACACACATCTCAAGAAAGTTTGGTCTGCAATAGAAAATGAGAGGAAGAGTAGTTGGGAGGTTGAATAAGAGGAAAAAAAGTTGAAATTTATCAAGAAGTATTTCTCTCTTGTCTCACTAGGGTTTGTGAAACTACAGGTTGCAAGATGTAAAATCTTTGTAGTAGTAGAGGGGGTCAAAGTCACAGTGCCAAAATTCTGTTGCAGAGGTTGAAGTTGTAGTATCAGTGTAGCAATATCAAAACTTTGGAAGTTTTATTAGGGAAGATCTTGCTGGGGGATGGCTTGGGGCTTGGAAGGTTTATTCGCTTGGGTATTTGGGTCTTTGAAGTCTTGTTTGTAAGTAGATTCTAAAGGAGAAGAGAATAATTTTATGTGGCCTGCATGCCAGAATATGTTACAATAGGTTGGTGATCTGAGTTATATTATGTGGCCTGCATGACAAAATATATATGCCTATAAAGGTTGTGAGGTTGAAGAGCCTAGATTTTTAACTAATATGTAATTAAACATTTATTAATAATAAAAATATGGTGGATGTGGAGCCCATTGCACGAAAAATAGTATGGGAGGTGTAACTCTAAGGGAAAAGGGTAACAATTGTGTATTTTGGTAAACATGGCCAATGTGGCTCTAAAGGGGTGCCACATGGCAAGGTAAAGCCATGTAGGTAAAAGTAAGTATAGGTGTCTATGATATTTATGAATTTAGTCATTTTTTCATAGGATTCAGTTATGGGACTATTAAATATCGTTGACTAGTAACCAGAGATTCTAGGGGTAGGACTATGCAACTAGTTTTGGTGTGGTTACTTAGTTAACCACCTGAATTGGATGCATATTGTTTTTAAATATTGGTGCTCTAGTTGTGTGAGGCTTGGTGGCTCTGGGTGCTTGGTGTATATAGTTATGGCTTGGTGGCCATGGAGTTCTAGTGAAGGTCAGAGGTGTTCTTATAGAATTGAATGCATCACGTATGGGTGAGTCATGGTTGTTCCAATTATGGATTGGTGGCCATGGAGTTCTAGTGAGGAACTTGGTTCAGTGATAGTTGGTGAGCCCTTGTTCTAACCATGGAACTAACTATGAGTTTATTTGGTTTTGGCTAATTGGAACTTAGAATTTGGATAGTATTAAAGCTCTTGGATTTGCAGGGTGATACCATTCTAGCAAACCATAAGCCACCCTAGAGGATGGGCAACATCAAGGGACTGAGGTTGTGCCACTTGGGTGTTAGCTAGGGGAATCTGAGCTTATGGCTAGGGATTGAGGTTGTTGGGGTTGGATCCATGGAAAGGGATTTGTTGTTCAATTAATATTTTTTCCTACAGAGTTGTTTCCCCTTGTTGCATGTGACCTATGGTCGAGGATCTTAAAGTTTGTTGCCTTATGGTTAATCCATGGTTAATCCATGGTCATTTCATGATTTGTAAGTCACTCAAGTAATTTTTTCCTAGTTTTAAACTATCAATTCACTTGCACATACGTGCTTATTCTTCGACGAATTCATGAGAAAACTTCCTTTATTCAATCTTGAACATGCATAACACAATACATAAACACAATATCAATGCAATGTTCAACTCATACTGGCAGTTAGTGTGCACTTCCATTGAAAATCTCCCTCACTTTGTTGTGTTTGTAGTTCTATTTTGGTGAGTTTTTTCAACTGTCATCTTTTGCACATTATTTATTTTAGAAATTTCACTTTCACATTCACAACTCTCGTTTTAACTTTATTTTACTTTAATAAGTGTCATTTTCATGTTGTATTTTTTTCAACATGTGTTTCTTTTAATGTCATTTCGATTTTGCAAGTGTCGTCTTCAAGTTTTCCTCTCGTTGTAGGCATCAATTTTGTGTTTTCACTCTTAATTCTTTCACACCTTTGCGTATCACCGAAGTTAGTTATGGCACACTCATTCCTTCAACTTAGCGCACCTTTTTGCCATAGTCACCACTTTTATCGAAGCTTGTGTTCTAAGTGTTGTAATGTGTCATTTCAACCATCACACTTAGAAATACATGTCACTTTGTTCCTTTTTCAAGGTGTGACTATTTTTCATGAGTCATGCACATTCTATTGCCTTGTATTGATGGAATTTATGTGTGTCATCTATGGTTGAGTCATGTTAGGATGTATTTCTTTCTATTACTCTCTTGGTACCACACTTAGCCATTTTGAGAGATTTTGTTGGTCCTTTAGTCCAAAGAAAGTTCTAAAGGCATTAATCCTCTTCCTAGGTGACCAGGGAAGCTTATTCATGAGACTCATTGTCATATATTTACTCCCATACTTGCGCATTAATCATTTTATAAGGTATACTACCTCTCACAATGCATTAGTACTTCTTAAGGATAAGTCACCTAGCCTTGTGTTTCCTCCCTCGTTGAAAAGCGCATTCCAAATAAACAAGTAGCTGATGTTGGAGAAACCCATGCAATCCCAAGTCAAAGCATGCTTCAAAGAAATGAAGCACACTTCAAATTTTTAGTGAAAATGTTCACTTCAGAATAGCAAGGACCTTCTCTCCTCTAAAAAGAACACTATAAATAAGGAACTTATTTCCTTCAAAAGTGGACTCTCAGATCCTGAGTGCATTTAGGGACTGTGAGCGCACTCCTCTAGCTTGAATAAATTTTCCCTCCTTGAGTGCATGCCATAATCATGAAGGATGAAACTTCATTTTTTTCTTAGAACACTTGACGCACTAATGAACCATGAATCCTTAGAGTTCTTGGTGCAATAAAAAGCATGAAGCTTCATCCTTCCTTTTGAGTGCACAATGCAATCACAAAGCCTTAAGCTTGACCACACTCCTTTGGCACAAAGAACAATTCCCTCTTTGAGAGCATGAGCACACCTTAAATGCATGGAGGCTCTAAGCCTCACTCCTTCATCTCTTCGGAGTGTATCCTTGCACTTTATTAGTCTCTTTGAGTGCATGAGTTCACCTTGAAGGCCGAAAGGCCTAAAGTCCCACTTCTTTGTCTCTTTGGAGTGCGCCCTTGTGCCCTCTTATTCTCTTTGAGTAAATGAGTGCACCTTGAAGGCTTGAAGGCCTAAATCCTCACTCCTTTATCTCTTTGGAATTCTCCCTTGCTCCATTTAGTTTGATGTCCCTCGTTTGAGCATGCAATCACACCTTAAAATCCTCTTCTGAACCTGGATGAGTTTGACTATGCCCTCCTAATCGAGGACTATTATTTTAATCCTTTCACGGGACTATGATAATATGATCATTACATGAGCTAAGTACTAACATAATAAGTGTTTGAAGATTGTTTCTTACTTGCCACAACTGATCTTCATTTGTAGGAGTACTATCTCACCATGATAAGGAGATTCTCAAGTAGATAACAAGGATAAAGCATAAAGAAACACTTGCAGAAATGAAGAACAAAAAATAAAATCATGAAGACATGAAGTATATCATGGAACAAGAGAGAAAGAAGACATTGCATGATGACTCAAAGGATTTTGATAGTGATCAAAGGCTACTTGGAGGGTGAAGATAAGGAATAAATAATACCTTCCATGAATATGAAGCGTAGATCTTAATTATCATCAATAATGCAATATGAAGTAGCAAGGAAGACAAATTGGCATTGCCACCCCATCATGAAGTCCATTTCATCATGGTCAAGTTGTAACCTTTACAAGTATCATCATAATGGTAAATGTGTCCATATGTCATGCCACATCATCATGCGAAATGTAATGATGTATTATCAAGAAAGGAAAAAATGTAATGCAAGAGTCATATGTGGAACATGAGGATTCACATAGTCATATGTGGACAAAAATTGTATAGAAGTCCAAAAGTCATATAGAAGTCCAAAGGACACAATAGAAGTTATAGAGTCATGAGGGTAATCCAAGAGTCATGAGTATATGAAAGGTCATTCCTCTTGTTATAAAAGCAACCTCATAACTCAAGCAAGGGGATTTTGGAGGCATGAACTTTAGAGACCTAGTCTTGGCTTCTCTACTAGGCATAGGAGAGAACACTATTCTTTGGAGAAGAAAGAAGTGACTTAATGTTCCATTATTGGAACTAGTGTCTCATCATTGTAACTGTGTAGTTGGATATTTCACCTTATAATTGAATTCAATGAGCCAACACATATTCATGAATGTATTGCAAATGTTTTAAGATTATTTTTTTGATGTTTATGATATATGTTGTTTTCATATGTACTGAGGAAATTGAAGTATTGTGGTGGATTTGGTGCCTGTTACCCACCACTTTGTGTGTGATGTCCCCAAGAGAAAATTTCCTCCATGATGAGCCTCAACAGGTAGCCAACAACCCCTTGATGCCTCCTACTAGTTCTTTGTACCATTTCTCTACCACCAGAGCCAACCATGTGGTCACTCACCCGCCTATATTGATCATATGTTTCAAGGTGGGCTTCCCAAATGTAAAGGTATGCATTGTCATTTGGTAATTAAGTATTGATTTTATTTATGATGGATACTTTTGGGTATGGATTGATGGAGGTGTTTGGCGAAAAGAGTGGGCTTAGTTTGTGCTCTCATCCCCTTGATCAATTTTGGTTGTTACCCTTGGATATTAGTCCCGTGGGATCTCTTTTATTTACCATTCGGCTCTAGGGTGGTACTAATTTGGAAACCCTCATTTTGGGTGCATGGTCACACTCCTTTACCAGCACATATTACTCCATTTCCACTCAATATACCCCCATTCATCTTTTCTCCCACTTGGGTCCACATTCTCATTTTTAGTCGACATTGGGCTAACCTCCCTATCCCATTTCCCCCACCTTGGGAAGGGGTTAGGCCTAGAATGATGCCCCAAAAGTTGAAGCAATTTAAAAAAAAAAAATGAAAAGCATAATTGACCACATTTAACAGGAAATTGTACCACAAAATGCAAAAGATGGTCGAGACAAAATAATTAGCACATGGGAAAAATCCATTACATGAGCTCTACCCTAATCATTGGCCATCACCCTAGTTACATAGGCCCTAGATTAGCCTCATTTATCATTTAGGGACCCATGATTGTCACAACCCCTGGAGGGAAATGAATTGCCTTACCTAAAAGGGGTAATCACTACTATATCTTACACAAAATTCTCTTTTCTATTAACCCCGAGTAGTTAATTAAAGAAAATTCATAAAAGGATAAAGCTATATGAATAAGGGTGGAAACATCAAGGTCCGGGGACCTCATGTACCATGACTTCTCGCTCCTATACATTATATACCTAGGTGTGGGCTTCCCTTTATCTAGCTACTGCTATGCCCCACTATGTGGCCGAAGGTTGCCCCTCTCATTCCTTATTCCACCTCACTTATTTTTCACTTGCCACCCCCATTAGAGGGATCTACCTTGGACATATTATCCCCTTTAAGGGCTAAAACTACTTTGTAAAGTATTTGGCTAAACCCCTATGGAGCCTAGAGAAACTAGCACATGCCAAAGCCCACTATGGAAGGGCATGCCATTATGAAGTGTCCTCATTGTTATCCATGATTTGTAAGATCTTTTACCCAATTATTTTAATGATTGATTGTACTGGAAGCCTATGAGATGCATTGGATCTTATGCATGATTATAGGTAGTTTCCATTTGGGTTTGGACTTCCTATATGGGATCCTAACCCAAAATGTCTACATTGGCACATGTAGGTTGCAGATAGAGAGCTATTGGCCTCTATAACAGCAGATAACACTCCATTGATCATCATGGATGTTCAATGATTACTAGTGATCCACTCTTAGGATGATGGTGATATTCTTGGTTCGTTATGCCTAGCAAATCCCCATAGGATCCCCACACTCTTAACAAGTGTTCCAGGACTTTTATGATGTCATGGAAGCATTCATTCCACCACTTGAACCCTTTCACAGGATCTTTGATTCATATGGCGACCCATGGCATCATTTGTGTGCCCTTATACCCACTAGAAGCACCACAGGTCTACTACATGGAGAACAAGGGACCACCCCATTTTCCATTATATTTAAAGGAATTTATTCCTAAATATGGCCCTTCAAGATATTACTAAGCCTTTGTAGGGCCCTACGACATGCACATATTATTATTTGGTCCCTTGTGAGGCTTACTTTTACATTTGTGATCTAGTTTGGTGGGCTTCTCACCAATAGGGGTTTTATTTGCACATTATTTTATCATTAGGGGCTAATGTAGGCCCATAGGCTAATTAAAACTCCTTAGGAGGCTATATATTGATGCTAGATATGCTCATTTTTAGCATCACTTGACTTTCGATCTCTCTAATCATAGAGAATTTCACACTTTTTCCTTGGTGGATATTTTTTGGAGATGGATGAATTTAGATGTATGGATTTGGGATATTTCTCTTGTATTGGAGATTTATTGAGAAAAAAAAATACTATTTGGATATAATCTATAATGTTATAATTAAATTTTAATGTTATTATTCTTGTTACTGCATACTGCTAAAATTAGGGAAAATTGTTGCATTATTAAAATGTGGAATTTAGCATGTTTTAGATAATTAATGTATGGGTCAATCTTATATAAATTAAATGTCCTAGATATATATTTGTATCAATAATATTGCATCATTTTACCTAAAGTATAAATGCTTGAAGCCCACATTTTGTTTCTTTCTCTCAACATTGGACGAACTTGACTTTCTAGTCCTCCTTGAACAAGAAACCAAGTTCTTACTCATCATTATCCTTGACTCCATATCCCAAAGTGAACTAGGCACTGATCCCTCAAAAAGAGTGATCATTTTGACCCTCATTTTACGATTTTCCTAGTTTCCCCCAAGTCTAGCCCCATTAGGTCACATAGGACATCAATTTCTTGAGAATTAACCCAAGGAAAAACTTCTATCTACTATAGGCTACTGTGATGCTGGGTCCCCTCCTTCTCCTCCAAATTTAATGAAATTCTAATGTTGGAATCTCTAGGAATCCCAATCCCTACCTCTACGATTGAATTTTTCCTAGGCATCCCCAGGGCTAGACTTCAATAGGATCAATTCAACCTTTTGAAGTAAATATTCTTTTTTGGTCCTTTCCTTTAACCTTGTCTAGGAAAGGAACATCATTGTTTTATACATTCCATCCCCGAACGTGGACTAGGAAATTTATTCATAAGCTTATCATTTCTCCCACAACCCTTCGATACCCACCCATCATTCCTGGTGGACCAAGTCCCTTTCTTAAAGAGAAAGCAAGCTCCATTCTTCACTCCATCCTTGGGAAAGGGTTTTTCAGGGTTTTTTCTCACTTATTCATTGACATATACTTCATAAGTGATCCCGAGGCTATCGACACTCCTCCCATTGATATAATTTTGTAAAGAGAAAGGAGACTTAGTTTTGGTGATAGTGGGCGAAGCCTCCACTGTTGCCCTTAACCTAGTAGTTTCACTTTTAGGAACCCCTTTAGGTCCCTTTGGACTTTGAGTGGTAACAATGCCTATCCTATTGAATGTGTGTTGTATTTGATTTACAATCATTATGTGAACTATTGCACTAATGAATCTTTTTATGATCTTGTGTGTCCCTCTTAGCTTAGTAGTATTTCTTCCTTCTAGAGGCCCACCTTTTTTCTCCCTCTCGTGAAGGTATCCTTTTACACATTCTAATAGGTGTTTTGAAATGTCAAATAACTTTCTTATTCAAGGTTATGTATATAATATTTTATGTTATATGTTGATACCAAGATGAACCTTTGTGTTATGGTGGTCGGGCCGGTAATCCATATGGGGCTGCTACTCCAATTGTGATTTCACATTGGGGGGACTCCCTATATGTCATTAGTATCCAGGACTATCAACATTCTGGCACTAGGAGGCGTAGACGAAATGTTGTGCCCATTGAGTCTATTCTGAATCTCTTTCTTTTAATGGCTCTTTCCCAAATCATAATCCTGAAGTTTTTTTCTAACCTACCTTTTGGTAAAGTTTCAATATTTGTGGAAATTGTTCATTTCTTGTCTCAATTAAAGTTTCATGGTGAGGGTGGTACATTTTTAACCAAAAACATAAATTATTTTATTGGGTTTTATAGATCTCTTGAAATCGATGATGAATATGTTATGTCTATTCTATTCACCCTCGGTCTTGAAGGTCACGTTAGTTGATGATGTCATAACTTACCATCTACTTCCATTCATTCTTTTTGTCAATTCCTTTACAAGATTCATCAAGCTTTTTATAGGTATGAGTACCGAGATGTTTATAAAAGAATTAATCGAATTAGAACGAAGCCTAATGAATCAATTGAGTATTTTAAAAACAAATTCCTTCCCTTATATTATATGTTTCGTTAACAAAGAATTGATTGGGGTTTATTGAAGAAATTTTTTGAACATTTGGTTCGTATCTCTTTCAATCAATGTGAATCTAAACCCCCAAATGCTTACATTCTCTCAACTTTCGGAAATTGTGATATGCTCCAAATATCATAGGAGGAGCCTATTATTCCGTTTTCTCCTATTCCTCCTCCCTTTATAGTACCAATTTGGGTTCCTCCTTGTAATGATGTTGAAGTTGGTAAATATATAAATCAAATTTCTCTTCCATCTTCTCAACCATCATCCATTTCCCATGATCTTGACCCGAGTGAGGATAATTTGGAATGGTTCATGAATCATATAGTGAAGAATAATCCCTCCATTCAACCAGATGGCATTAACCCTCATAACACTAGTCTTGAATTTTATTTTGATTATTGTATTCCTCTGTCATCTCTTTCTTATGATCCCTTGCCCCTTGAACCACTTGATTAGTCTCTTCTAAATCCAAGTATCAATGAAGAGGAAGGTAGTCACATTTCATAGATAATGGACTAGCAAGGTCAGTATTCTTTCGATCTTTCTTCTCTTTTTCAGAATCTTTTGTGTCAAGATAATGTTCTCCTATCCTGATTGATTTTGAATCTAGAAATCTTGGTGATCTATTAAATAATGTTAATTTTATTAATCAATCTGAAATCCTGGAAAAACTTCATTCTATTGATTTTGGCCCTGTCATTGTATGTAATGATGATTTCCCAAGTGGAAATTTTGATATTTTGGTTTCTCGAGATTTTTTTTTTCCAAATATTTAGACACTAAATCTAATTCGGTTAAAGAAGATGTTATTATGGAAACTTCCTCTTCACCTCACTATCCCTTGCATTGTATTGTTTCTAATCCTCCATGCTCTTCAAATTTATTATCTAATAGGTTGGATTTTGAATTGACTCAAGATAGTGAGGTCATCAATGATGAAGAATAAGGTAAGAAACTTATGAAGTATCCTTTCCATTCCTTATCATTCCCTGTTTTGCATGAAGAAAATTATTTTATCTAGGATACTCATGAGGTTTGTTCGATTGATCCATCTCTAAATGTGCAATTACAAGAATCTTTTTACTTGGGTAATCTATTTATCGAATATGTAAATTATGACCAAATCAATGATGTAGATGGCTAACATTTTCATAATAGTGATATTGTTGAAATTACAGATGGTGGTTATCCATACACCATGCATGATATAATCCAATCTTCAATATCTCATTCTACAATCTTGCAATGTTTCAGGACTTATCAGGAAGTAGAGGCATTTCCATAATAGTGATATTGTTGAAATTAGAGATGGTGGTTATCCATACACCATGCATGATATAATTCAGTCTTCAATATCTCATTCTACAATCTTGGAATGTTTAAGGACTTCTCAGGAAGTAGTGACACTTCAACTTCCATTGATGGTTCTGCGAGGTCCTCACAACTCTGGTAACACCCCTAAACCAAATCATATTAGGATATTCTCATAAAATTCTTTTCTTTTCATGGTTTCGTTGAATGTAAATTCCTTTTTGAAAGATGTTTTGTACTTCAGACATAGTTTTTTATAACTTTCAAGATTTAATCTATGATCACATTAACCATCTTATTTCAATAGATTTATCTTCATGCAAATCTCTTATATCAAACTTAGATTTGGAATGTATATATTTCATGGATGAGAAAGTTGTGAAATTAATCATTATCAAGATTATATTTGGCTGAAGGACTCATGTCTATCATAATATTTTGAAAGTAATCGGCTGCTAATCCTTCTTGTGAATATTCTGATACTGATTATTTTCTTCATGGCACCATTTATCTTCTTTAGTGTCAATAAATTCTATTGTTATTTTCTAAATCAAATCGAAATTGATTTATCCTCATCCTCTATGGACCGAGAATCTTACACCTTAATCAATTTATTTGATCATGACACTTGTTATTCAATTTACCATGATTCCACTAGTATATCACATGATACTTGTTTCAAATGGATTGATCCTTATTATTTATCATTTCAATATGAAGATACATTTCAAGAAGTCAAGGATCTTTAGCCTTCGAGGATGGTTATGTCAGGTACTCACAATGTTGACAAGCTTTCTGAATATGATCAAATTCATTTTCGATTATGTATGCATAATTTATAGCTGTGGACAAAAGTATCTTCCCTAAACCTAGTGGACTGGTCTAGAAAAACAAAAACCAAAGAATATAAAGTTTCCCTTATAGAATTTGAAGAATGGAAGGAGGCTTACTTGGAATCCATCACAAGCTCTCCTCTCCTCTTGGCTTGTAAGCTCGAATCGTAGCTCGAATTTCTATAATTAGAACGTACAAATACAATCATCACAAGCCAAAGATTTACGAAATCTATGTAGATTATCTAATTAGTCTATTTAATTTATGAGCAAAGCATTGAAATATATGAATATAAAGATAACATAACACATATAGGAAAATGATATAATCTTTTTATTAATAGAAATAGGAGAGATTTTACATCCAAGAATAGTAGCTAATCTTGTAGAGATCTCCCCAAGTTGTCTTGTCCTTCTTTGTCACGAAGAACACCTCAATGTCACCCTAATGCATGAATATGATGACTCCATTAGATTTAACGCAATATCATGAGGGTAACATTAGTCTCCAAAATCCAACACTAATGTTGTAGATGGCTATAAATTTATAGGAGAAGGATGTTAGTTCAAGAATTCTTATCCATTTACCAATCTAGTCTAAGATCTACTTAAGAGGAAAGGATGAGCTTAAGGGATAAAAGGTGAAATATCCAAGGTAGGATGAGATAGGATTCAAACTTCTTATCCAAGGTATATGGTTGAAACAAATCCTAGAAGCTTCTAGAAGAGGAAGCTTCAGGTTTATTTTTAATTTTCCCAAATTTCTAGAATCAACGCACCCCTAACAAGGGACAACCTATTGTTAGTCCCTAAAGGGTTAGGGTGTGTTGGGCCTTAAAAGCACTGAAATGAAGCAGTCAGAACGATAAACTCATGGATTTAAAGAGTAATTCTTATGGATTTGTGTAGGGATGATGAAAAGGTTTTCATGAAAGTGGATTGATCTAGTTTGTAGGCTTATTGACTAGATGTGACAAAATGATGTATAAAATATTCCCCCCCTAAAGTGAAAAGTTAGAAACAATAACTGATGACTGAAGTGATTTACCTTAGGACAAGTTTGGATCAAGAAAAATTGGTTGAGATCATCATCCGTTACAATAAATTTTCATCATGATATCTTTTCTGAGGGAGGCATACCCATGCTTAGCACCTAAGCTAAAAAAGGTTGATATGAGCTTGTGGACAACACTTCTAATATCTTAGGGATACTAGGATACTTTATAAGAAGGTGATCGCCCTTACATAAATGCAAGGTAATTTAACTTTATAAGGTTGATTGGGAGGTTTCTCCATAATAGTTCAATTGATATCAATGGTTGTTTGTTTCCCCCCTACTTATTTTTCTTCTTCTTCATCATCCTTTTTTTTTTCTTAGCTTCTTGGTTACTAGAATAAAGACTTTCACCAGGCGAGGAGGATGAAAGGGTTGAAGAAAAAAAAGGTGAAGAAGGAAAATGATCAACTTGAGTTTGATGTTGTTCAGGTGTAGGAGAACTTCGTTGAGGAGAAATTTTGGAATTCATAACCAAGAAGGTAAAAAATAACCAAACTAGTAAACTAATGGTAAATCCAGGAAGGGACAACATTTCCATATAAGGAGCACCAATATCTCCAAAATAAGGAAAAGGACTAGGATTCCCATCAAGGGGGTTTCCTTGATTGGTAGAATCAATAATTGTTTCTATTAGTCTTAATCTAAGATCTACTAAGGAGTTGCTCCATGGTGAGGATGTTGTTTTGTGATCAATTAATTGATTTTGGAAATTAACAACACAGATAAATAAAAAAGGGGTAACTAGGCATAAAGGTTTTCCAAGCAACTATGAACTGCAATATACCACCTTGGAGAAATAAAGATTTACGTACGAGCAAGAAATATACCCAAATGTTGTGTTCAAAGTATCACAGTGTACAAGGACGTAGACTTGGTTACCTATGGTGGGATAACAACCTACAAGGGACTTCGGAAATATACTAAGAGGTAGGTGGAAGTGCAGTCCATAGCAGTGTTGTCTAATACCTAGCCGTATGATGAGAGAATTTCCATATGATTTTCATGCATAGAGCGCCATCCGATATACCCAAAGGTACATGGAGAACGTTCTAATACACTTACGTACGTGGAAAGAGATTTCACCCCTAGAATGAAACACTAGTAAGAAATGACAACTCGTACATTTGAAGACATTGGAACATGTCTCTAGCCGAGACCTCTAGATCTGTCATCAAGTTTCGAATGCTCCTTAGGGTAATTGAGTGAATTTTAGAAGTTAATCTTGAATTATGTTTCAATTTAAATGCTCAAAATTCGATGTCACCTGAACACACCCATAATTTAACTAATATGACAAAACAAACTCTTTTCATTTTCCTTTTAACAATGAAAGGACTAGCTATGTAGGGGAAGAAGAAATAAATCAACATGCAATAAACAAGTTTGTTTAAATGAAATTCCCCTAATTCAACTATTCCAATTGCAATTCACACACAAAACCCTACATGAAATGCAAGAGGCATAAGATTTTTCTTTTGAGTTGCACTTAATTTTTAGAAGAAAACTGAGATGTTTGCATAATCATTGACAAAATAAACTATTCAAAAATATGTCTAAAACACCAATTATTTCAATCAATCAATGATCAAACAATCAATTTGTTAATGACCTAATTGATAAGAACAAAGGGAAATATAAACAAATCTTTATAGAAGACACTCAAAACCAAAAGTAAACAAGACGAATTCTTTTGAGGGACCAACAAACTTTAGAAGAAAGGAGAACTAGCTAGAACAATTCTAATTAAAGAGAAAATCACCAAAAGGAATTTTTTTGCATGAAGCAGGGTTTGGCGTAAGTGCTTAAAGGGAAGTGGTTCTCTGCAGCGCAGGTGAAGAGAAGGCTAGGGAGAACTGCAATGCTCTATCTCTAGACCAAGTGGAGCATTGATCAAGATAAGTCAAACTTACAACACAAAATATCAAATGAAGCTTAATGAAAGGTCTTCCTGGGGCCAATTTAGACTAAGTGAGGCAATGAAGGTATGTTTAAGAGGTGAAACAAGTACCAGGGACATGGAAACCACTAAAGGAATTAAATGATCCCTAGTGGAGTCACCAATTTATTATGCGAACATTATGACCATGGGAAGAAGTATCTTCCCTAGACCTAGTGGACTAGTCTATAACAACAAAAAGAAAATAATATAAAGTTTCCCTGAGAGAAATTGAATAATTGAAAGATTCTCACCTGGAATTCATCGTGTTATCACAAAATCAATACTGATGGCTGCTAATCAGTTAGAATCTATGTAACTATTTCAGACCAGACTCTTGGCTAAGGATTAGCCTCCCTAACCTGAGAGGGCTCTCTCAAAATAAACTACTGATTTATCTTTAAACACTAAGAGGGCTAACTCTTGTAATGAAAACATGATGGTTGGAAATAAAACATAACATTTTTTCCATTGGGCTCATGGAGTCAAGCACCATTTCAGTAAACTATCAACTACTCATTCATGGAAGTCAAGGCATGTAATGTTTAAACACTCAAAACATTTCTCAAAGAATCTCAACTCATAAGTATACACAGGAAGTCTGAGCACTAGGTGAATTCAGAGTGATTGTATACCTATAGAGCTATAAAACATGAAGGATAAGACAAAACCACATACATCTTGAGCATTTGAACAAAGTATG
This sequence comes from Pinus taeda, assembly GCA_000404065.3. Classification (NCBI taxonomy): domain Eukaryota; kingdom Viridiplantae; phylum Streptophyta; class Pinopsida; order Pinales; family Pinaceae; genus Pinus; species Pinus taeda. The sequence goes on along the minus strand of APFE031229128.1, from coordinate 32,855 downwards.
AATCTTGAGAAGAAAAAGTAGTCTTTCTATTACTGTAAAAAGTCTTTTACATCAGCCAATATAAACTCTGTTTTTTGCATAAACATCCAACCTTTTTTACATTGCTGCTCCAGCTATATATAGAGTTCTTCTTCTAACTAATGAGATTCTTCCTCCAGCATGAGGGGAATTCGAATTCCTCCTTATTTGACACCTATTGACACTTAAACTAACTATTTAATACAAAAGACAGCTAACTAGGAGTCCTAGAGACCTAAAACAATTAGGAGTATAACTCCTCATTATGATCAAAACAACCTTATCTAAACATTTAACACATTATTTGACACCTAAAACTTCATGATGTCGAACTTTATGAAGCCTCCCACGTGGTCACCCAACTGCTGATGACAAACCCTAGAAATTAGGGAACATGTTTCCCTGTTTTTTAGGTTTAGATCCTTGAAACTTGCAGAGCCTTTATCTCTTCATCTATGACACCTTTTACGAAACTGAAGGATTTTTTTGTAGCCCATGTTGTCTATAACAACAACCTCTCCTGGTTTTTTAAAAAATTCCTCCAGCTGTTCAGAATATGTCCTTGAAAAACACGTGGCAAACAGGAAAAAATCCGTTTTCTCAAAGTAGGGTCTCAATGAAATCTTAGTATCTCCCAACTGAAAACACTTATGAAGACATTGAGATAGTTTATTGTAGTAAGAGAGCTGATTAAGATAAACCTCCTTCCGAATTCCAAAATACCTTTTCATGTGACCAGAAATGGATTTTGAAAAACAGGTGTAAAACCAGTAGACAAAGCTTGACTTTCAGCAGTTTCGTAGCGCAAGTTTAACCATAAACGCCTCCTACCTCAGAACGAATTTGAAGAAACTGAAAGATTTTTTTGTAGCTTGGTATGTTAGGAATAAAAGCCTCTTTCAGTTTTCAAAATTAAGTTTTCAGCTGCTCAAAAACCCTTCTGGAAATTTACTAGTAAACGCAGAAAACAAAGTATTTTCTGCTAAAACAGGCTGCTACAGGGGTTTTGCAGCGCGCTGCGAAACTGCTATGTAATTTCAAAAATCAAAATTTTACATTTGTAGCCGGCTCCACAATAAAGTCTTCAGGAAAATTCCTTGTGATGCTTCTCCATATCCTTGTCTACATATATTTTTGAGCCATTCAAACGTGAGGATTTATATTTAAGACAATGCCAAGTCTTGGAGATCTATCAAACAAATGAAGCAACATCTAGAAACCTACGTCTCCTTGAGCACTGATTTTCAAGTCAGTAGAAGCATAATCACACCAATCATCGGTAGTTGCAAGATTTTGCAAAGTTTTACTAAATCTGGCTTTATTCTGTTATGAAGACTTTGTTCTGCCACATGTAAAGCATTTCCATCCTCAGTTTCTGTATTTCCGCTAATAAAACCTTTAGGATTTGCGCTGTCATAGGCAGCACCAGAACCACTCAACTCTTGACCATGTGAGGTAGGAGCTGATAAGAAACCATGAGTTAAAGAAAGACCATGTTCCTTGTTTATGAAAGCATCTTTTGCTGCTTATAATGAACGTTTATATCCTCCATCAGGTGTTTCCCTGTATGATTTACCATTGATGGTCTCACAGTCAGACCCTGCAACTTCAGTATCAGCATCACAGGAACCAAAGCACGGACTAGGATGTTTCCCATAGGGCATATATGTGATTGATTTCTTAAACATGGGATGGGAAAACTTTCCACAATCATCTTTTACAGACTCATTGGATTTTTGTTTGGCACCATCTGCATTCAAGTGAATGTTGTTTTCAGTTATTTCCTTTTCACTAGCCAATGAATTTTTTTCATCCTTAAGCCAGGAGGATATTGAGATTGGATCAAGTGTTCCACATACACGTCTTTCAAAATTCCCGTTCATAATACAAAACTGC
>APFE031229128.1:1524-30697 GCA_000404065.3 Pinus taeda | reverse complement strand
TTATGATAAACAAAAATTTATTTGACAAGCATCTGCTTTTCTTGGGCCTTCACCTCGGTCTTGAACTTGATGATCACTGTAGGAGAGAGAAGTCTATATCTACTAAAAAAAATTGCCCAGTCAACCTTGAGCTTATTTGCATTGTTCTACCTACCTACCCTATCAATTTCAAACTTCTTTCAACTCAAGCAACATGATATTTCCAATAAAGCCAATCAATTGTCTTCTCTGATATTGGAGGCTCTTGACTGCATTCAACCTGAAAATAACCATGGTAGTGAGATGACCAAATCAACTGATAATATACTTGATCTTCATAATGCAAATGAAAATGAAAGACCGGAGTGCAAAGCTTGTCCATATATTCACTTATAGGGTCAAAGAATACATGGTTATGTTGATGATCATCATAACATTCTATATCTTTAGACAACTGATTCTCAACCACACAAGGTTCTTTGGATATGCTATCGAACTGATTTTCTGAATGTTGCCTACAAACAATGTAATTTTCCTCTTTCTTATGATCGTTAATTGTTGTAAGCTGTTGAGAAGTTTGAGATAAAAAACCAACCTTTTCCTCTGCCTGAGGGTCGTAGAAGCTATCTTCCAGTACTTCTTCTTGCTGTTTGCAATCAATTTCATCTTCATTATGATTCGAAGACTGAGAATACTGTTGCATCTCTTCATTCATATCAAAGGATGAAACATGGTTTTCACAAGTAAACCCCTGCTGCTCTTCATGCTATGTTTCATGAGATGTTATACTTTCTCCTTGGCACTGGAATGCATTGTTATGAAGAGCCTCTAAAATTTCTTCATCCATAAATTCATTATCACATAACAATCTTCCAGGTACTGAATAAGACTTAAAGAATGCCTACAACAATCTTTAAGCAGCAATAAGGAAGGATAACCTTCTTTATACATTTCACAGAACACATCATGGAAATCAGCAAGAGAATATAATGAACCATTTTCCAAACTTTTATACCAAGACCATGCTTTTCCTTCTAAAGTGGCCATAAACATCCTCATGAGACAATCCTCAGGGAAATGAACCTTAAGATTGCATACATGCATATGGAATCTAACCAAATGAAGAGCAGCATTGTCCTTCTTTTCATCTTTGAATATTGGAAGATCATCTAACCAATCAACCTTTGGCATAGGATTTGGAAAACCAGGGATATGAGACCGATTCATAGGAGCATACCTGGCATTCATTTTTGTAGTGGAACTCATTTTGAAACTTCATCAAGCTACTGATCTTTTAGTAGTGGAGTCACCTTCCAATTTCTTATTTGATGTGTGGAGTCGCCAAGGTAGTTTTGCAGCCTCAAAAAGATGTCTGAGCTCCTGCTACCTTCAGAAGTTCAGCCTCTAAATTTCGGGAATGAATAGACTTCAGGCTCCTGGCAGACGCACCAAAATGTTATCACAAAATCAGTACTGATGGCTGCTAATCAGTTAGACTCTATGTAACTATTTCAGACCAGACTCTTGGCAAAGGATTAGCCTCCCTAACCTGAGAGGGCTCTCTCAAAATAAACTATTGATTTATCTTTAAACACTAAGAGGGCTAAATCTTGTAATGAAAACATGATGGTTGGAAATACAACATAACATTTTTTCCATTGGGCTCATGGAGTCAATCACCATTTCAGTAAACTATCAACTACTCATTCATGGAAGTCAATGCATGTAATGTTTAAACACTCAAAACATTTCTCAAAGAATCTCAACTCATAAGTATACACAGGAAGTTTGAGCACTAGGTGAATTCAGAGTGATTGTATACCTATAGAGCTGTAAAACATGAAGTATAAGACAAAACCACATACATCTTGAGCATTTGAACAAAGTATGAATCTTGAGAAGAAAAAGTAGTCTTTCTATTACTGTAAAAAGTCTTTTACATTAGCCAATATAAAATCTGTTTTTTGCATAAACATCCAACCTTTTTTACATTGCTGCTCCAACTGTATATAGAGTTCTTCTTATAACTAATGAGATTCCTCCTCTAGCATGAGGGGAATTTGAATTCCTCCTTATTTTACACCTATTGACACTTAAGCTAACTATTTAATACAAAAGACACCTAACTAGGAGTCCTAGAGACCTAAAACAATTAGGAGTCTAACTCCTCATTATGATCAAAACAACCTTATCTAAACATTTAGCACATTATTTGACACCTAAAACTTCATGATGTCAAACTTGATGAAGCCTCCCACGTGGTCACCCAACTGCTGATGACAAACCCTAGAAATTAGGGAACATGTTTCCCTGTTTTTTAGGTTTAGATCCTTGAAAATTTCAGAGCCTTTATCTCTTCATCTATGACACCTTTTACAAAAATGAAGGATTTTTTTGTATCCCATGTTTTCTAGAAAAAAAACCTCTCCTGGTTTTTTAAAAAATTCCTCCCGCTGTTCCGAATATGTCCTTGAAAAACACGTGGCAAACAGGAAAAAATCCCTTTTCTGAAAGTAGGATCTCAATGAAAGCTTACTATCTCCCAACTGAAAACACTTATGAATAAATTGATATAGGTTATTGTATCAGGAGAGCTGATGAAGATAAACCTCCTTCAGAATTCCAAAATACCCTTTCATGTGACCAGAAATGGATTTTGAAAAACAGGTGTAAAACCAGTAGACAAAGCTTGACTTTCAGCAGTTTCGTAGCGCAAGTTTAACCATAAATTCCTCCTACCTCAGAACGAATTTGAAGAAACTGAAAGAGGTTTTTGTAGCTTGGTACGTTAGGAATAAAAGCCTCTTTCAGTCTTAAACATTAAGTTTTCAGATGCTCAGAAACCCTTCTGTAAATTTACTAGTAAACGCAGAAAACAGAGTTTTTTCTGCTAAAACAGGCTGCTATAGGGGTTTTGCAGCACGCTGCGAAACTGCTGTGTAATTTCAAAAATAAAAATTTTACATTTGTAGCCAGCTCCACAATAAAGTCTTCAGGCAAATTCCTTGTGATGCTTCTCCATATCCTTGTCTACAGATATTTTTTAGCCATTCAAACGTGAGGATTTATATTTAAGACAATACCAAGTATTGGAGATCTATCAAACAAATGAAGCAACATCTAGAAACCTAAGTCTCCTTGAGCACTGATTTTCAAGACAGTAGAAGAATAATCACACCAATCATCGGTAGTTGCAAGATTTTGCAAAGTTTTACTAAATCTGGCTTTATTCTGTTATGAAGACTTTGTTCTGCCACATGTAAAGCATTTCCATCCTCAGTTTCTGTATTTCCGCTAATAAAACCTTCAGAATTTGCACTGTCATAGGCAGCACCAGAACCACTAAACTCTTGACCATGTGAGGTAGGAGCTGATAAGAAACCATGAGGTAAAGAAAGACCATGTTCCTTGATTATGAAAGCATCTTCTGCTGCTTATAATAAACGTTTATATCCTCCATCAGGTGTTTCTCTATATGATTTACCATTGATGGTCTCACAGTCAGACTCTGCAACTTCAGTATCAGCATCACAGGAACCAGAGCACGGACTAGGATGTTTCCCATAGAGCATATCTGTGATTGATTTCTTAAACATGGGATGGGAAAACTTTCCACAATCATCTTTTACAAATACATTGGATTTTTGTTTGGCACCATCTGCATTCAAGTGAATCTTGTTTTCAGTTATTTCCTTTTCACTAGCCAATGAATTTTTTGCATCCTTAAGCCAGGAGGATATTGAGATTGGATCAAGTGTTCCACATACACGTCTTTCAAAATTCCCGTTCATAATACAAAATTTCCTGTCTGTGTTAAAATCATCACCTACAGCAGTTTCGTAGCGCATTACGAAACTGCTGTGTAATCACCAAAACACAGTTTTAATGCCAATTCAACTCTCTTGATCTTTCCTTTGGAATCTTTTCAGTGATAACACGTCGTAAGATATTGTCTCCTCTCAAATTGTAAGCTCTTATCGTAGCTATGATTTCCATAATTAGACCCTACACATACAATCAACATAAGCCAAAGATCTATGACATGTATGTAGCATAATCCAATTACTCTATTTAGTGTATCAACAAAGCATTGAAATACATGAATGTAAACACAACACATATAGGAAAACGATATACTTTTTGTATCAATAGAAATGGGAGAGAGATTACAACCAATAATATTAGCTGAACTTGTATAATCTCCCCAATTTGACTTTTCCTTTCTTATCACAAGGCCCACCTCAATGTCACCCTAATGCACGACGATAATGACTACTTTAGATTCAAGGCAACAACATGAGGGTTTGATTAGTCTCAAAAATCCAACCCTAATGTTGTAAATGGATGCGAATTTATAGGAGAGGGATGATAGTTTAGAAATTCTTATCCATTTACCAATTTAGGCTTGAGATCCACTTAAGAGAGGAGGACGAGCTCAAGGGCTAATAGGTGAAATATCAAATGTAGGATCAGATAGGATTCAAAATTCTTATCCAAGTTAAATGGTTGAAACAACTCCTAGAAGCTTCTAGAAGATGGAACGTCAAGGTTATTTTTATTTCCTAAATTTCTAGAATCAACACATCCCCCAACAAGGGACAACCTGCTACTAATCAACATTGGTGCATAAAGAAGCAACCTGTTGCTGAATGCAAGTCCCTAAAGTGGTAGGGTTTGTGGGGCCTTAAAAGAAATAAAATGAATTATTATTACCCATAAACTTAGTGGTTTGGAAGAGTCATTCTTAGGGATCTATGTGGTGGTGATGACAAGGTGTTCATCGATGTGGATTGATTCGATTTGTAGGCCTATTGACCAGATGCGACAAAATTGCCTATAATAGCTTACAAGGTTCTCATCTTGATTGCTCACCATTAATTGGAACTTATTCTCCCAAGGATTTCAATATCATCAAGAGGAATTTTTTTAGTTTCGTGACCCAATCTATCATTAATTGGAAGCATCTTACTTAGCAAGCCTATTTTCTAAAAGGAAGTTATTGTCTCTCTTGATGTTTGCTAAGAAAGGCAATAGAACTACAAGTATATTCACAAGGAGCCATCAAGGTTTTTATACTTATGATTTTCATTGAAAAGGTAAGGTGGTGGGTTGAGTAATGTTAGGTGATATGGAATATCTATCTTCCTTTAAGAAACACCTTCATTGTTTTATGCAATATTTTCAAGCTTGTATATTTTTTGTTGCACATTATTATATATCAATTGCAATTACTCTTATTTTTGTGTTTGTAGGTCAAAAAGAAAATGGTAGCTTCATTGGAAATATCATTACACTTAACCCTGTACTTATAACCTGTTAGGTTAAGAGTAGGCTTGGTTACATTTAGTTTCCATTACATTACATCCACCTTCTATCCTGCTCTCCATCATATCTTTAAATCTATTTTCTTTCTTATTGTATATTCTGCATGTTGTTTTTATGTCCCACCTCCATTTGATTTTTTCTTTTGGTTTTTTTCATTTTTATTTCATATATTTTCTTTCTTCATTTTTTTAAAAATACTTTGCATGAATGATACTAACATTTGGATAAAAACATAATGTGGAAAAAGTTGAAAAGGGGCCATTGTGATGACAAAAAATGCTTGCCTAATTTGTTACCTCTTCTCTCTGTTGGGTTTTTATATCTTTAAATTCCATGATGTATGAATGAAAAATATGATCCACTTGAACTGTAAAGCCCATATCTATTCTAGGATCCTCATTCCTGAACTTGGTATTGTAAGTAAATAGTGTTTTCTTTGCTAATATAAGGAGAAAATAAATTAGTGATAAAACCAATATCAAAGTCTATAAATGCTTCTCTGAAGGGGAAACCTCCTCAACTCTGGATAAGTTAAGATCCCTCTTTTGATAGTTGAAAATAATAAGTGTCGAAGCACAATCCTATTAAATAAATAAATAAAGGGTGAAAGAAGAGAAAGGATTTTTGCATAGGGGGGTGAAACAAGTGACATTGCTACGATATTATCTAGGCTCACTACTAGTGAAGAAATAATTGATATCCTATAGTGACTCTATTACGGTACTGTCGAGGCCTATTGGTAGCAGAGCAACACTAAAGATGAAATTCATACTCTAAAAATCTTAAACTCGCCACACATTTTACCCTTCCCTAGATTTAAAACAATTGTGATTTGGAAAACCTTGATATGTGTTTAACTAAGTAAGAGAATGGAGGGAATTTTATCTTTAACCAGGTTAAGTAGGGGATCGAACGTAATCCATATGATGAATAAATACTTCTTGAAAGAATGAGACCTTGCACTTATAGAATTACACCTAAACAGAGAAGCTGGAGTTCTGTGAGTGTGTTTCCAAGTGTTGTTGTTATGATTAACAACCTCCAAAATTTTGTTCACACTTGAATTTTGAAGCCTATTAAGGATTTTATGGTCTGTCGTCTTATGGTTACTCCATGCTCATTTGATTCTTTGTAAATATTTAAAGCTCTTTTTCCTAGTTTAAACTATCAACTCACTTGCACGCACATGCTCAGTCTTTGATGAGTTCATGAGAACACTTCCTTTATGCCAGATTGAACATGCATAACACCATCCATCAAGATTAGTGTTTGTGTGATTTTTAGCTCATATCGACAGTTAGTTTGCACTTTTGTGGATAATCTCCTTCACTTTGTTGCATTTGTATTTCTATTTTGTTGAGTTTTCTCAATTGTCATCATTTTCACATGTTGCTTTCACAAGTGTCGTTTTCACATTCATGACTATTGTTTTTACTTTATTTTAATTTAATAAGTGTCTTTTTCATGTTATCTTCACTTTGGCATGTGTTTCTTTTAAGTTCATTCACATTTTTCAAGTCTCATCTTCATTGTTTCCTCATGTCACAGGAATCACATTTGTATTTTCACTCCTACATGTGTCACACCTTTTCATATCACCGAAGTTAGTATGGTGCAATATTATATGTTAGATGGTATTAAATACCATTGAAATATGCACTAACACATTCCTACAACATAGTGCACCTTTTGGCCACAATCATCACTCTATTGTAGCTTTTGCTCTAAGTGTTGTAATGTGTCATTTCAATTGTGACACTTAGAAATAGGTGTCACTTTGTTGTCGTTTCAAGGTTTGACTATTGTTCATGAGTCTTGTGCATTCTTTTGGATTGTATTGATTGAATTTATGTGTGTGACCTATGTTTAAGTCATGCTAGGATGCATTTCTTTATCCTACTTTGTTGGTCCCATAGTGAACCATTTTGAGTGTTTTTCTTGGTCCTTTAGCCCAACGCAAGTTCTAAAGGCATTAACTCTCTTCCTAGGTGATAAGTGTGGCTTATTCATGAGCCCCATTTACATATATTCCTTCCCATACTTATGCACTAAGTATTTTCTAAGGTCTCCTTGCTATCACATTGCATTATTACATCATAAGGATAAGTCACATAGGCTTGTGTTTCCTCCCTTAGTGAAACACACATTCTAGATTAACAATAACCACTATTGGGGAAAACTGCACCCTCCTAAAATGAAGCACACTTCAAAAAAACAAAGCACAAATCAAATTCTTAGTTATAAAGTGCACTTTAGGAGAAAAAGGACCTCTTGTCCTCTAAAAATAGCACTCTTCATAAACAAGGACCTTATTTCCTTGAAAAGTGCACTCAGAGAGCTCGAGTGCACTTTAGAACAACAATTGCAATCCTTTGACTCAAAACATTGTTCTCTACTAATTAATAATGAAGCTTCATTCTTCTCTTAGACCACATGATTCACTCACGAAGCATGAATCCTTAGAGTGCATGGTGCAATCTCAAAGCATGAAGCTTTATCCTTCCCTTTGAGCACACGACACATTGACAAAGCCTGAAGCTTGAGAGCACTCCTTTGGCACAAATAACTACACCGTATTTGACTACATGAGTGCCCATTGAAGGCCTGAAGGCCCAATGCCTCAATCAATAGTCTCTTTAGAGTGCTCCCTTGTGCCTTCTTAGTCTATTTGAGCACATGTGGAAGGCCTCAAGGTTTGAAGCCTCACTCCTTCATCTCTTCGAAGTGCACCTGTGTGCCCTCTTATTCTCTTTGAGTGCATGAGTGCACCTTGAAGGCTTTAAGGCTTGAAGGCTCACTCCTTCATCTCTTCCAAGTGTGCCCTTTCTCCCTTGAGTTCCCTCTCCCATATCTGAGCACACAAGCACACCTCTCATAATTAGGCCTCTATAATTAAGCCTTATTCTTTTAGTCCTCTCATAGGCCTATCAAAGGATTCTGATAGTAATCAAAGGCCCTTCATAGGGTGAATATAAGCAACAAATCAGATCTTCTATGAAGATGAATCATAGATTAGATTTATCATCAAGAATGCAAGATAGAGAAACAAGGAAGACAACATGGAATTGATACCTCATCATGAAGTCTACGTAACCATGGTCAAGCTTTAACCTGTACAAGTATCATCATAATGGTCAATATGTGTCAATGTGTCGTGCCACATAATCATGTGGAATGCAATGATGTATTTTGAAGAAAGATAAAAATGTGAAGTGTGGAAATCCAAGAGTCTCCTGTGGACCATGAGTCACATAGTCATATGTGGACAACAATTGTATAGAAGTCCAAAAATCATTTAGAAGTTCAAGAGTTGTCTAGAAGTCTAAAGGACACAATAGAAGCTCAAGATTCATGAGGGTAATCTAGGAGTTTTGATTATATGAAAGGCCATTCCTCTTGTTATAAAAGAAACCTCATAACTCAAGTAAGGGGTTTTTGGAGGCATCAACTTTGGAGATCTAGTCTTGGCTTATCTAATTGACATAGGAGAGAAAACTATTCTTTGGAGAAGCAAGAAGTCACTTAATGTTCCACTATTGGAACTAGTGTCTCATCATTATAACTGTGTACTTCGATCTTTCATGTTATAGTTTAATTCAATGAGACAACACATATTCATGCATGTATCATAAATTTTTTATGACTATTCTTGGGATGTTTATGGTATATGTTGTTTTCATATACGAGGGCCTCCAAATTAGACACAAATTAAGTCCCATCTAACCTTTCCTAGGGACATAAGGCTATATTAAATATATCCTTCTAGACTTAATATTTTTTTTTTACCTTTAATATATTAATTAGTAAGGTTTAGATATAATTGTATATTTGAGCCTAATATTATTTATTTTTGTAGAATATTGTGAGAATATTGGGAAATTTATGAAGATTTGGAGGAGGAGATAATCTAGGGACTTTCTCCCTACTCTAGGAGGATCAATAATGGATAATAAATGAACAAAATATCATGAAATCATTGACAAATTCTAGAGCTCCAGTGATTGAGAAAATCTAAGAATGTGTTGCTTGTCATTTAATGTAGATTCCTAATGTTGGGACCCAGATCTACTATTTGAGAGATTTTGGAGGGGAAAGCTTCCTCGTTTCAAGGATAATGCTTCGTCATCATATTGTATATGTAGAAATTCAAAATTTCCTCTATAGGGAGGTATTTCTTAGTATTCTTGTGGAGAATACTTGTATTTTTACAGCTCCACTTTCATTTCTACCCGGGATGTACTTGGATTGATTGAAATAATGAAGTTTGGTGCCATTTTTAGCTTATAAACCTCGATACCCTTTGTAGGAATTTGAATATCCTTGGGATTGGCCCTCCCAGGAGCCTCAGATGCCTTTTATATAATTTTCCTTTATTCTTTTCACTTCTTATTCACATACATCTCTTATTCTTGTTTTTTTTTATTTCTACATTTAGTATTGGTGCGTCTTTTGATATAGGATCAGGTTAAATAATCGATGAAAGTTATTTTACAATTTATTTACAAATTTACGAGCATGATTCATCCTTATAAAAAGTTTTAAAATTCATATTCATCATTTTTCTACTTGGATTGGTTTACTAGTTCTCAAATCTAGAATTCCTGGAAGTCCCTTGTAGAAAAATAGTAGTAATTTTATGATAGTTTTTAGAACATTTTAATGAGATTAATTTTGTGTTGACTCCACTTTGATTAGGTCATAAAAATATTTTAGATATTAAGAAAGTTTTCCCATTTCATTTTCACTTGATTAGGTTAGGCATTGGATAGGTTAACTAGCTCACTAATTCTTGAATTTCCAGTTTTTATAGCATTAATTTTCTGTTTTTTTTAGCACATGATAACGGGTACTTTGGGGTGATTCTAGTTGAAATGGAGACCTAAGACATCCTAATTAATAATAAAAAAATCCAATCCCATTTTCATTTGATTTACTTTGTCATTCGATGAATTAATGCCTCTTGCAACAATTTTGTTTCGCTTGTAGCAATTATGTTCTACATAGGAAACCTCTTGTAGCACTTCTATAGCACATGTAAACTTGACCAGATTTTCTCCAAAGGATTTGTTTTCATATCTTATGCTTGAATCATGGCCACTAGGCTCTAAATCCATGATTTAAGAAGAATAAACACCAATTAGGACATGCCTTTTTACAAAGTAGATTAGGCCTATTTATTTGAATTCATGTACTTAGGACTTCAATTACAAATTGTTGTTCTTGCCTAGGATTAATTTATTTTGAAAGTGAAGTTTCCATTTATGCAATTAGTTTAGGCTTTGATTTCATGAAATTCACTCCATTAAATCATATCAATGAAATAAGGACACATTGTATGCTACACATATAGTGCCGACATCTCTTAAGTTTGTACGAACCCTGGGTTGATAATTTAAGTTGGTAGCCTTGGGAATTGCAACATTCTTGTTGCAATACTAGGTCTCATCACTTTTGGCGTCATTTTTGGGGAGGTCAATGTATGCATTATTTCCTTCCATAGTTAATTCATTTCTTTTACTTTATGAAAAAACAAAAAAAGATTTTCAATAGGCATATTTGGTTTTGAAAACAGAAAATTGCATTGCATTAGTATTCTTATTCTAAAAAAAAAAAAAAATTACTTCTCGAACACTAGCCCCTGTAGTTTTATCATGTGGTGCAGTAAGAACCACATCACCATCCACTTCTGCAAGAAGAAGAAGAAGAGGTGGAAGAGAAATAAAAAATAGATGGAGATGATAACAATGAAGATGATCCTCTTGGATTTCCCATTCAAGATATTGATGTTAGTGTTCATATGAAGAACATCCCTCCATATTTCCTTGCAAAATTCCATGGTATGAGGTCAAAGGATCCAAAAACATTTCTCTCTGAATTTTAAATTGTTTGTAGATCTTATTGTTACTTACTAAACACTCAAAAGTTGATATTGTTTCTGGAAACATTAAAGGATAGAGCTCTTAATTGGTTTATGATTTTAGGAACTAATTCAATAAGATCATGGAGTGATATGCAAAATATATTTCTATAAAATTGTAAATATCATGATCTTAAAGAATAAATATTTAGAGTGAATCAAAAAGAAGAGGAGAATGTTGATGATCTAATAGAGAGGTTCGTGTATAATGTTGAGAGGGAAAAATTACATCATTTAGGATTTGACACACTAAAAACCCTCTTTCTTAGGAAAATTTGGGATGAGTGGATTGATCTCCTTGATCTCATGAGTAGAGGTGATGTATATCAATTATCATTTGAAGAAATTTTTGAAACATGCAAACACATATCAAGAGGAAGGGCAAGAGTAAGTAAATCAGCATCAACATCGGTAAGTCAAGTTAAACTTGGAAATTTGTTTCGTGACATTAAAACATAAATTCTTAGCAATCTAAGTGAACAAGTAGAAATGGTAAGAATGAAAAATAAGGAAAAAAAAGATGTTGATATTTGTTTTGTCCATGCAAAATCACATGCTATTAGATATTCCCCATCATTACCAAGGTTGAAGGAAGTTTACCAAGAGGAAAATAGAGCAAGTCAATCACTAAAGCAGGTATGTTATGTAGCTCCAAGAGGACCATGGGTGCCTAGTCAACCTAGTATGATCTAAAACCTAATTCATAATGTCAAGGTTATGCACATCCATCTCAAAGTAATTGGAGCACACCCTTTCCTTGGAAACCTTGGCCATCTCAAACCCAAAACCAATCTTGGAAACAAGGTTGGAAAGGACCTTATGGGAGAAATGCACAATATCCTCAATATTCTCCTCAATATCAAGCATACCCAACTTCATGTTATCCTTACCATCCACCTCCACCACAACCAAATCCACCTCAAAGATCCACTTCCTCTCAACTACCTGTGCCACCATTTCCAAACCCATACATGGAAGTAGCTCAACCCACTTACAATTCTTAGGTAAAACACTTCCTAACATCTCCTATTGATATCAATGATATTCATCTTAGCTCACAAAGAGTATTACAAAAAATATATTCTCTTGATGTAATTGAAGGACAACATTCAGAAAAAGAAGATTCAAATGAGAAGACCAAAGAATCATGGGTTTTACTTGATGAAGAGAAGCCATCAAAATCAAAGATTGAGAAAGTTCCCTCATGTTTACCATCATATCCTCCATGTGTTCAAAGTAATAATTAGCAAAAAGAGGAAGATTTGAATGACATGGTAGAAAAAGACATGAAGAATGTTCCAAATCAACAAGAGATCCAAGGGAATCAAAATTATATTTAGGTTTGGTTTTAGAAAATCAACAATATGGAGCATCACTCTCTTCTTAAACAATACTTGATATCATCAAGATGAAATAATTTGGTCTCTAAAATTCAAGTACATATCAAAGCATATATTTTGAGCCTACGCATGAGTTTATCTATCATCTTGATGTGCACATGGATCCATTAGAAGTATTCATATACTTGAAATATATTTTGATCTATTCAAGTACAGTAGGATAGAATTAAAAAAATAAAATAAAAATAAGAGGAAAAGAATAAAATCTCAGGTTAAAACCTCTTTTGAGGCTCTCGAGATTGTTTCATTGATTGAAAACCTCCTTAAGGAAGTTAGTTGGTTGGAAAGAAAAAAGAAAATAAGGGAAATATCCTAAGTGAAAGCTTCCTTTAAGTTTCCTAGGTAGACCTACTAGTTTAAAACCTCATTGAGGCAACTAGTAGGCCTAAAGCAAAAATGAAAAAAAAAAGAGAAGAAAAGGAAAAAGGATGAAAAAAAAAAACAAAAAGAGATTTATTTTTCGAGTTGCATATAAGTATGTAAGAACTCGTCCACCTTCGTAAGGAAAATAAATAGGTTAGCACCACAAAAAGAGAAAAATAAATAAATGAGCAATGAGGCAAGAAAAAAAGTAAAAAACAACCAACCTTAGACTTCTTCCCATCTAAGAAAACATCTCAATAAGGACCAAGGAAATTTCAATCCATTACCCTCAACCATTTCTATGGTATTTCCCATCACCCAAGCCTTTATTATGCATTTTCCTCACTGCACTAAAATTCTATAGGAGGGCTTTGTTTTGCTACAGGAGGCCAAAATACATAGAGAGGAAAATTTCTTTTATCATACCTTGAAAACCATCAATCCAGGTTTCATGAAGTTCCATGGGGAGATTAATATGGATGATGGTAACATGGTGAAGCGATTTCAGAAAAGTTCAGTGCACAATTTATATTTATGTTCTATCTTGGCTTGTCTTATGTGATTTATATTTATGTTCTATCTGCAATTTACTTTATGCTGATGTGATTGCTAATATGGAAAAGAAATTAAATAAATTGTTCTAGCATAGAACATACCTAAAGTTAACACATAGGAAGCAATTCAATTCCTTGGCTATCTTACAATCAATAAAATTATGGGTAATGCCCGAATCAATTGACACTCTTACCTTTTTCTTCTTGATATGTCTCTCTATCTTGATAGTTTGAGGAGTGGTGATTTCTTCCAATGCATTACAATATATGGTCAGATTGATTTATTGAGACTTGATGTGATCTTTCAATTCTTGAACATTTTTATTCTTGATATGTCCTTCCATATTGATAGTTTTAGGAGTGGTAATTCCGTACAATGCATTACAAGATATGGTCAAATTCATTGCTTCTTTCTCGATGTGATCTTTCACTTCTTCAACCTTTTGATTCAATTATGAGAATTTGATTCTCCAAGAAGAATTATAACCAATCTCCTAAGATAACCTAACTATATAATGTTTCAGTAGAGTGAATTATAAGCAAGATATGGTCGGATTGATTTCTTCCTTGATAGTTTGAGGAATGGTAATTCCGTCCAATGCATTACAAGATATGGTCAGATTAATTTCTTGAGACTCGATGTGATCTTTCAATTCTTGAAAATTTTTCTTCTTGATATGTCCTTCCATATTGATAGTTTGAGGAGTGGTAATTCCGTCCAATGCATTACAACATATGGTCAAATTCATTTCTTCTTTCTCGGTGTGATCTTTCACTTCTTGAAGCTTTTGATTCAATTATGAGAATTTGATTCTCCAAGAAAGAATTATAATCAATCTCGTAAGATGACCTGATTATATAATGTTTTAGTAGAGTGAATTACAACCTTTTAATTATGAGAATTTGATTCTCCAAGAAAGAATTATAACCAATCTCGTAAGGTAACCTGATTATATAATGTTTCAGTAGAGTGAACTTGTACGACATGCCACATGTCATTGTTTTTATTTTCAAATCTAAAAACTATGCACGGAAAACTATAGTTTGTTCTCTTTCTACAACTTCTTATGGAATTTAAATTAGTGGCTTAGAGAGAAAGTTAGGACGATTTTCCCAAGGTCACCTATTTAGGATGTACTTCAGGAGCTTGAAAAGACCCTAACTTCCTCAAACAATATATCCGAAAATATAGCGAGACAAGATCTGAAATTTGGAGCCAAGATTTCGAACAACTTGTTCTCAAATGGGTTATTTCTTTAGCTTCTGAAAAATCTTAGAGAAAAGGTTATAGAGAAAATACCACAATGAACTATTTTAGATGAAATTCTGGAGCTTGCAAAAACCCTAACTTCCTCATATAATATCTCCAAAAATATAGCAAGATAAGATCAGAAATTCAGATGCATGGTCCAACAAGATTTCTTCTCAAGTGTGTTTTTTTTTTAGCTTCTGAAATGTCGCAGAAAAAAGTTATACCGAAAATACCATGATGACCTATTTGGAGCAGCGAAACCCTACAATCCGAAGCTCCGATACCAAATGTTATGAAACCAACTCACAAAAGATAGAAAAGATAGATGAACACCTTAGAAACAAGCCTCTTTGAGAGGGCAACCTCCTTTACATTATACAAATGAACAATTCTTGGATGATAAAAATGATAATACCTCATTTTTATATATAGGAGTCTAAGGGGTCATAATATAATCATATCCGACATAACAATAATAATGTAAGGGCACAATCATAACAATAGTGGGCTTATATGGGGCACAATAATAACAATATGGGGACTACATGGGCACAACAATATAATAAGGGGGTTGTACTAATTTAACAATTAGGGGATACACCAGTAGTATACGGACCTAACACTCAAACTCTTAAAGGATGACCTCACTTTGTTGTAGAATAGAATGAAACAACAGGCATATCAATATTAGAGGGAAGTTTGATGTAGGTGATTGAGTATTTCTACAACTACAAACATACAAAAAATTGTCCCTCAAGCAATCTAAGAAGGATAATAAAGTATCACCAAAGTATTACGATTTGTACAAGGTGTTACAAAAGATTTGTACTATGACATACAAATTGGACCTTCCTGCATCTTCCTAAGTGCACCAAATTTTTCATGCTTCATGCTTAATGAAGGTTATAGGTGAAAAGATCCCAGTTTAAAGAATATTTCTAGAACTTGATGAGGAAGGGAAAATCATATTGAACCTTGAAGCAGTCATATAAACAGGAAGTCGACAACTACAAAATTGATCAATTTCAAAGTATCTCATCAAGTGGAAGAACGTACCCACTAAATATTCCACATGGGAGGATGAGAATTTATACAGAACCATATAGAACTACTCAAGCAATGAGGACAACACTTTTTGAAGGAGAGCGACATGTTAGGTCCCTATACTACTAGTGTAACTCCTTATTGTTATTAGTGCAACCCCCTTATTGTATTATTGTGCTCATATAGTCCCTGTGTTGTTATTATTGTGCCCCATAGAAGCCCACTATTGTGATTGTTGTACCCCTACAATATTATTTTTATGTGGGTGTTGATTGTATTTGGACCCCTTAAACTCCTATATATAGAAAGGAGGCCTTTTCATTTGTATAGCCCAAGAATTTTTCATTTATGTAATGTAAAGGTGGTTTCCCCCTCAAAGAGGCTAATTTTGAAGTCATTGATCTATCTTTTCTTCTATTTTGTGAGCTGGTTGCATAACACCCTCCTACCCCCTACCAATTAATACCTAATATCCCTACCCCTCAAAAACAATATTTCCCTCTTCTCCCTCTCCCTCTCCATCCCACATTCCCTCCATTCCAAATTCCCTTTTACACCTTCTATCACCATGTCTTTCCCCCAACCCTTCTCTTACACTCCTCTATCTCATTCCCCATCTCCCTCCAACACTCTCACTTATCATGTTCTTCTCACCAATAATTTACCAACTATACCACTATTATGCCCACCTCTTTCCTTTATATCCCTTCCACCAACTGTACTACACCTTATCTCCCTCTCCTCCTTCCAAACCCCAACACATACTGTCAAATTTCCACCTCCTCTTGCCATCTCACCCTATCTCTTAATATCTCTCCTTGCCATTATCAATGCCTATCTTTCCCCCTTATTTCCCTTGTTTCCCTCACGAACATCCATCCCTTCCACTCTAATGCACTAAGTATCCTTATTTCAATATCCCTCCATGCCACCATTCTCCCAACTTCCCTCTTCCATATTCCTCTTCCTTCTGTTTCCTTCCTATTCCCTCTTTGTATCTCTATCACCCCCTACTTCCAACCCCAGTTTCTTCCCCTACCCTCTCCCTCCATCGATCACTCTCATTATAACATCTTTCGCTTCTTTATTACCTACTACACAACGTGTCCCTCTACCTTCCCTACCTCTATCATCCCCCCTCCTTGTTACATGTTATTTTTGCACCATTAGGAAAATGCTTGTAAAATTAAATCTCTTCCTCTCCACTAAAACCTTTTCAGTGATCCCCTACATATATGGAGCAAAAACCATTATGATTAACACAAGAATCCTAGATTACATTGCCTAAAAACTGACATTGCAAGTTTTGTTGCACTATCCACATGAGAAAACCACAAAGTCGTAGGTTCAATCATTGACACATGCATAGTGCGTTGCATTGTTCTCCACTAAAAATTCTGACAACCTTTCTAAGAGGGTAAAAATAAAAATTGAATTCTAGAATCCTTATTGAGGAATATTATCCCAAAAACATGGAATTGAGCTCCTACCTATTGGGATCTCGTCCCAAGATTGATGGTTCTATTCCCACTCACTTTGGAACATATTCCCCATTATTGTGGATCTCATCCCATAGAAAATTGATCTCCTACCTCTCCCTTCTCTCCTATAAATACAATGCTACTCAATGGATAAGGGGTTGAATTTTTAACACTTAACTTATTCCCTTATGTTTCCGTTTTGGAGATCATTGAGTGGAATCTTATGAAATAAACATTCTAATATTTAGAGATTGAAGAGGAGAAAGAAACAAGAAATGGAAGGATCTAAGTGGAGATCTACTTCATAAAAATATATATGTCTCTTTAAAGCTTTGCCAGATAGAAATTCTATTTCCTTCATTCTCACTTCCTTCTCTCCTCTCTTACCCACGACTCCCCCTATTTATATCCATAATCTACATATCTCTCATCCTCATGCTCTCTCTTCCTTTCTCCCATCCTTTCATTCCCTCTCCTATTCTCCACACCTCCATCCCTCCCTCCATCTCATTTTTCCTTACATGATTTCCTCTCTCTTAATTTCCTTCCTTATATCCCCCCCTCCATTTCAATCTCTCTTACCTTTGCCCTAATAATCCCTTACCTCTACCCTTTAATTTATCTTACATGTAAGGCCCTATCCTAGGGTCTTCTAATAAATCTATTTTCTCTGGAATTTAAATGCAATAAGAGGCAATAATTTACTTTCTTACTAGAGTTTTAAACAATGAAAATTTTACCATTTACAATCTAATCCCTATAACTTATAGTGAACATTTCATTTGAATAATTTACGTGAGTAATCTATGCATAGAGGAATTCCTGTACTGATGGTTGGTGGAGATGCCTTTGAGCTGCTGCTCCTGGTGAAACACTCCTCTTGACTAACCCAACTAGATCTACCTCCCAGCCAACTAGGAAATAATTCGTAGCCCAGGAAACCTCCACAGGTTACCTGGCCCTCCGAGCGCATGTCCAAGCAGATGTAGTTTGTCCAAAATGAATAATCCAGACCAAGATGAACAATATTTCCCTCCTCTCAACTAAACCAAGAAACCTCCACAGGTTCCTTAGGTCGCCAAAAATCACAACAATCCTAAAATGACAACCAACACCAAAATCAAAGAAAGACCCCCACACATGCCCCTTTTCTCCCTTTCTCATTCCCTTTTATGACCTCCCTCTCTTCTCCACCTCAACCACCTCTCATTAATGTCATTAACTTCTCCTTCATCCTTACAGTTGACTTCTCTTCTCCCAAGTGAATCGGGGAGTACATTTGGAAATGTGATATGAATGTAAAATTGGAAAATTAATGGGAGAGGACCATGTCTTCTCCCAAGTGAATGTGAGAGTACATTTGGGAATGTGAGATGTAATTAAATGGAGAGGATCATGTCTTCCCCTAAGTAAATGTGAGAGTATATTTGGGAATGTGAGATGTAATTAAATGGAGAGGACCATGTCTTCTCCCTAGTAAATGTGAGAGTACATTTGGGAATGTGAGATGTAATTAAATGGAGAGTACCATGTCTTCTCCTAAGTAAATGTGAGAGTACATTTGAGAATATGAGATGTAAATAAATGGAGAGGACCATGTATTCTCCTAAATAAATGTGAGAGTACATTTGGGAATGTGAGGCGAATATATATATAATTTGAAATAATGAAAAGAGATCATATCCTACCTAAGATTCAATTTAAGAAGGTAAGTTGGGAATTTGAATAAAATATAAATAATGAATTTTATATTAGTAAATAAATTTATAGTTTCCAAAATGAATGTATTCACCAATATTTCTCAATATTTTTAGGCAATGTAAACATTAATGAAATTTTCATGATAAGATTTAAGTGGGGCATTACATACACCCATCATTCAAAAAACTTTGTCTCAAAGTTAGAATGAAAAGATACAAAGAGTTCGAAAGCATAGTAACCCAGAGAGAGTTATAAAAGTAAGATTGGATAAGAAAAACAATGACATTACTTCCCATCAAGAGCCTCCAACTGGTCTATATCCTCCTACCCATCTTGACCTACTTTTGTTCCCACCCTATCCGCCCTCTGCTATTTTATCAGTGGAAATGGCCATATTAACCACTAATAAACTGACATGGTGGAAGTGTCGATTATATCGACCTAAATTCCCCAACAGGCAACTGGCAATCATCATCAGACATCTAGAGGAACGTGTCGACCACAACCCTCCCACGATTCTAGATTTTGGAGGATACACAGTGGGAAATGCCTCCACCCCTCCTTAATAATTAGGGTCAACACCCTAACATGGACCACACTACAGAGCTAGTTGGACTTGTCATCGAATAATCCAGTTAGATTCGAATAATCCAGTTAGATAGTCTCACCACCTGTCATTTGCATTTTTCTTATGTCATATGAGTGCATAACAAGTAGATACGAAATTTAATAGAACAATGTACATTATACGTTCCTCATGAGATGTCTCGACTTTCCCTCAATGGAAGAGTAGATATCGACTATCATATAGTTCTTTCCCCCTATGGGTTAGCTCTCATTCATGCATTTATATAACAACAAGATATATAATCCTCATGTTATTAAGTCTAGTACCCATATGTCAATCTTGCAGTTCATACTAGAAATAAATCATAAATTCACTAAGTCATTCATTTAAACAAATCATATCAACTTGAGCCATATATGAAACAAAATAATTCTAATAAGTCACGCACTAGATAATTCACCACTAAGTGAGTCATACATTTAGGCCATACATCAACCATTTCCATCATCAATATCAATTCTATCAATTGATTTATATAAGTAGTTTCACGTGTCCAACCAAATGTATCAATATTACATAATGTTCATAAAAAAAATAACATGAGACTACAAAATAGAGCCTTAACATGGGTATCTAGCTAAGTCAAAATGGGCATCACGGATGCTCATGTGACAAACTTTTGAAACTCATTGAGAACAATTAGAGTTGAAACAAATTCAACTATCCACCACGGAAAATAGCATTTGAACCCGGATATGTTATAAGGTGGTACCAAAACCAAAATATTGGCAAGCAACGGATTAGTGCACTATCAATTCCACTAGAAAGCGCTAGTATAAATTTCATGCATGTAATTTCTTTAATACCTTAGTGAATATAAAAGTCCCAATCTTCCAATTTGCTGGTTTTTCATCTTCCAAACCAATTAGTTAATCTTGAAAACAAAATACTCAAAACTTCGAAAACTGTTTCCACCATGATTTTCATACTTTATTATTTTTTTGTAAATTGAGAGAAATGTCCTCTAAATGTTAAAGGTTCAAATTTATTGTATATTTAATCATTGTTTACTATTACTAAAACAACTTCATGATATATATTGCAACTCACAATATGACCAGACAAATGAGAAATAAATAAACAAACGGAATAATTTCCTTTGCCCTACTGCTATTAGTTTTTCCCCTCTAAATGGCACCGCATTTCTAAAGATGCCTACTCCTTTCACAAGTGGCCAGTGACCACAAAAGTTGTGAAGAAAGTTGAGGGTCCTTTTACCCAAAACTAGAGACATATTATTTTTTTTTACGACATTTTTATTCAACAATAGAATAAGGGTAACAAGTGTATTCTAATATTTTCACTGGTATTTTATTGACTAAATAAGTTTTCATTCTAAAATCCCAAATTATCTACGAATTGATCTTCTCATTTAATTTAAGATTATTAAAAATAACTATCACAATAATCCTTACACAAGTCTACGGTATTCAATCTATGTTTCTACTAGAAAATTCCACCACCCATAGAATAGTCATTAACGTGACATATACGATATTTCAACACATCCTAATCTGAATTCCCATGTTTCATAGAGTATGCAATGAGACTAGAAAAGTCATGCAAAGGTTTAGATTACCAATCATGTATGTTTACCTGACTAGATTTCTCTCGCCTTGGCACAACCTCAAATTATTGTGATAAATACAAGAAATAATATTGACACTTTGGGTTTAGGTAATGTTATCCCAATAATGGTGATAATATCGCAATAAGTATACCTAGTCTTAAGGCTTGGAAGGGAGAGAAATTTTGGCTATATATTTGTCTTCATGTCAAAATGAATTTTTAAATATGTGCAAGGTAGTCTTAGTATCATTGTGTTGATGACCTTGATGAATTTGTATAAGAACAATGGATAAAACCTTTCTCTAGGATGTCATCATGATATTGTGGGCTTTAAAAGTTTCCAAACAAATTTGTGTTATATTTTCCATCTATCTGCACAGGGAATCAAAGCACCACTACTAAGGATCACATCCAAATCACACTTAATCCAATGCAGTTGTAGGGGAAATCTCTTACTTTAAGCATTACTGTTATGGACTAACACTAACAATAGAGTTGATGCTTGGAGCTTAGAAAACATCTTAGGATAGAGGATGAGATGTTTCTTTATCTTGGAAAACTTTCATACCATGATGGCCTACATGTGAACTAAAATAAAATACATTCGAAATGAAAAGGGGCTTGGAGAAAATTGATTCCCTTACCTGTGTAACTGAAGAAGCAATGCCTCTTGAGTATGGTACTTGCCAATTTATTTTTCTAAATTAGTTGAACATGGTATTTGTTAATCAGATTTCTATGTTAATGGCACAAAGATAGTGTAGAAGCTACCAAATTATTTTTGCTAGATTCTAATATTTGTGATTGTTTTGTAATTACGAAAAGAGGGGTTCGAACAAAAAGGGGGCTCGTTGCTATGTTGGTTTTCTTGCTTGCATTTGTTTTTAAATTACTTGATGGGAGAATAATCAATAGAGGAGAGGGAAGCTTAGAAAATGGCAAGGCAAGAAGGAGAACTTTAATGGTGTAAGAAGGGAATTGCTAATAGCATCCTTGGTGATCATTACAAGAGTTAAGGGCTCTTCTTGCTAATGCACTAAAAGGATGAGAATCATTAAGTATATGGAGGGTGCTATGGAATTTCTCTGTTATTTTTGTGAGAACATAGTCATCATGGTAGGCATGCAATCTACAACAAAGCCTCTACATTTCTGGGAGAAATTATCAAAACTGCTTTAGGCTAGAGATAGAGAGAGAAAAGAAAAACAATAGAAATGTTTGTTGAAAATGTCATTCTTTGTGAAATTATAATCATACATAAGGAAGAGAAAAATTCATAGTAGAAGGGAGCATTACCAAAATCTTCATTAAAATTATTTCTAGCCAAGACAATAGCAGATTCTGTTTTTAACCAAAGCTCTAGTATAATGTGTCTTTTTCCTAATAGGTATCAGAAGCATGTTGAGAGCACTGTCAACTATAGCAGACTAATTTATTATTGGCAAATGCTATAGCGAGTTAGAATAATGATGCCAATTGAATCCTAAAATTGTAGTAGAACATGAATATTTCTATGAAGTCGAAATGTCTAGTTGAAGTTGGCAAGCCAACAAGAGCTAGGGTCATGTCTATTCATTTTATATATTCCTATGCTTTCTCAAACAAGATTATAATCCATGGTTCTCTAGTCCATTATCATTATCAATGTCTGTAAGGGAATAATACTTTATGTAAATCTTAACAACCCTCAAATACTGAAATATGCTCGCTTATTTCCATCTCCATTGGAAACTTACCATAAGCATATATATAATCAAAGAAAACAACTTCACAACCAATGTGCTTGCAATATATTTATAGCCCTAATCAAAAGAATTTTGTCAAGCAAGACCATGGCTAGAGGAGAGCATATTTGTATGCCTTGTGTATTTCTAAAATGAATATCAAAGAGTTTGCAGGTGAAAGTTTTTGAAGTTTCTGAAAACTTTCCTTGAGATGATAAAATAAGACATTGAACAAGTAAAACCTCTAATGAATAGTCAAGATGTGACCCACATATCGATGGCATTTTTAGTTTCAGAAATATCCAAGTGGATTTTGTCTTTTTATTCATCATAGCATTCTTGTCTTATTTGTTTTACATTCAGCTCCATAAAGGGTATGGTAGTCACCAGGGAAGACATTTTTTATTTTTTTTTTCAACCTCCCAATCTCCATCAATCTGATGAAAAATAACTGTAGTAGAAGGAATAACATAGTTTTAACACCAACAAACACAAATATAGACAAAATTGTGCTACTAAAGGGAAGAATTCTTGTTTGACTAAGAAACACAATATATCCTTTATCTTGTCAAGTGTCAACATATCTAACGCAGAGTAACAAAATATTAAACAGATATCAAAATTAGACACTAGAATATCTAGAATACACTTGTGGTAAGAAAATGTTGCAAAGCACAATGGTTCTCTCAGTTAATGATAGGATGATCAACATGATCAGAAACTTCCTATAAAGCGGCTCATAAAAGTCTTGAAAATATTAGCCCTAAAGCATTGGTAATTGCATGAAAAAAAGACTGAAGGAAACTAGATGGTAGCGACTCTGATAAGAAGAAACCACTTTTCATTGGCATGGAACTAAATGTCAGCCCTATATTGAGATGGAAGTATGATTTATTGACAACTTGAATGGTTTCCCCCCTATTTTCGTGAATCCAACCTAATTTAGAGCTTGAAGCATTGAACACACCCAGTGAAATATGGGGATTGATTTACTGCAATCGAGCACACACAACTAAAATCACAGTTGGAGGCATTAAGCATAGAAAACAAGACATAGGGACAGAAATGAAACATAACCTCAGATTTAAGTGCAGCGTATGCACATTAAAATATACAGGGTGAAATTGTGGCTGCCCCAATTCATATTCTAGCAAAATAAACATAGGCAACAAAATATAAACATTGAGACAAAGGCTGGAACAATCCACATGTATATTAAAATATTGAAACTAAGGTCCACTTAAACATGATATCTGGCTTGTATATCATCGTTCCTACCATATATAGCTACCCATGTATTTTCAATAGGACTTTCCATGTTAAACACTCTTCTAATTACGTGATTATGAACCTGCTTAAGTTGAACCTTCACCTAGCTTAGATTTTAAGATACGCAATGTGACACAGAACTTTCAATAAACACACCATGAGTAAATAACATCACCTTTACAGGCTTGATGGTAACTCTAGTTTGTATATTTGGGTGACCATCTAGAACCCATGAAATCTATGAAACATATTATTCCTACACCTTTTAATCGTATAGACACCTCAGTAATAATGTAGAGGAGCATGAAGATAGGGCATAATATCTATTATTTAATGCGGTCGAGTGAATACTCATATTGTTAAACATGTATCACAACAATGCAATGACATATAGGGCGGGATTATTACTTATCTTTTAATGTTGGATCTAGAAACTGAGATGGGGACTCTATTTTTTTCACACAACCGTAGACAAATTACAGCCGAATTCACTTGCAATTGTCAGCCTTGAACCAGATTCCAGAGCATGAGAGGGGGGCTCACTTCTAGGATTCAAAAGAATATATTCTCCACCTTCAACTAAGTCTCTAGACTAAAACTACTCCTGCTCACTTCCAGTGTTATAAGTTTCAAAACCGTTTATGTACTTTGTCTCACAAGTCTCTCTATGTTTAGTTCTAATACAACAATTCTTCAGCTCACCCACATCATTGTCAGGTGAAATCACTGACCGGAGTTCAACTCTGAGCATGTTGTTCCTATTTTTCCAATTGAAACATAATATGTGAATAAATTCCTTAGCCATTGGAACTCCTAAATCGAAGGGTACAGTCTATGCTTCCTTTCTAAACACCATAATTTAGGATTCTACCCTTATAGAAGATAAAGCCTATTTCCCCTTACCTGTCGAGATATTGTTGCCTTCCCAATTTACCATGCCTCCCCTTCCCTCTTGTCAGTTTCGACCAAGTCCTGTGATTCAACCCACATTACTCTATTTGTCTGCCTATTCCTTGCTTTTTTTGTAGGTTTTTCCTTGTCATCATTGGTTTTCCTGCTAATCTTGCGAGCTAATTACTAATGTGCCACTCCGTCTCCTATCATGGCTTGCCACCGGTCAGCCTCCATGGTTTCCACCAAGCTAATAAATTTTAGTTTGCCTAACCCATGAATGACTGTAGGATAGATCTATTGTTTAGTTACCAGTATGTTGTAAGGATTTATCTTCGGAATAGACAACACATATCTCAGTCACACTAGATATGATAATCATCTATTTTTGAACAATGAAAGCAAGTTAGATTTGATAGCAAAAAGGAAACTTGGCACTAACCATTACAAATGAATAAAACATATGCCCGAACAAAACTATAGTAAGGTATAGAAGGCAGATTTATTAGAACAATCTTGAAGTTGCTTTCGACTAGATGCTGGTGAGATCTGATTAAGGGTCACTACAAACTAGTGGATAGCTTAACTTATACTCAATTAAATTTTTTATTTTTGCTCTAACTCCTTTTAATGAATCTGTCAAAAAAATTAACACTCATTGAATTTCATTATTATACTTTGTCTGCCTTCTTTGCTTAAAATACATGGTGACCAACTTCTAAACAAGGAAATTTCCAGGGTTTAGTGGAAGTTAAGTTACGATATAATTTTTATCTCCTCAGTTAAAATGACAAGGGAATATGAGATGACCCTAAATTGAATTTATTGTAGTATCATCCATCTTCTTACTTTGGCCAAGGATATTTTACATTCTGCGATTCTACAATCACCAAATATGATAAAGTGGACATAAATCTATACAAATTCCTTGATGAAGGTCCCATGTTTTATAGAAGTTGTTAGACGAATCAAAGTTCAGTTTAGTAAAATTCACTAGTGAATCAGTAGAGTATTAATCCATCCACCAAGGTACTCTGCAGTCCGCTTCACTCCAATGGGATGAGTTTCAAAGGGGTGAGGCTTGGTGAAAATGCCACACAATAATGTTGTACTACTAGACAGTTACTCCTCAGACATGGCAAATAACGTAAAAGAGGTCTGATCTATGTGGAGCATTCCCTGAGGCCCGAGGGTATGTTTCTCAAGCTTTTAAAAAAATTGTATATAGCCTTTAAGAAAATCTCCTAAAATACTAGAGTGAAAATGTATGTTTGAAACAATAAGAAACTGAGCTCGACCCAATCTTTATATGAGGGAATATTGGCCTCAATACAATTAGCAGGAAAAACATAATAAGAGGATAGGGAATAGCCATGCTACCCATGGTTTCTGACGCCAAAGAGACAATAGTGAAGTCCTCATTTCCTGGCTATATAAGAGCACTATTTCCTGGAGACACCTTTTGGGCCTCTGAATCCAACCATCCTCTTTCGGTCTTCAAGACAAACTTGTAGCAGGCATTGGGTCTGCAACTGTGATTACACCATGAAAACAGGGACTTATAAATAGTCCCAAGTATGAAACATTGTAATTCAACTTGGAATAAAGCAACTTCCTATGTGGGCATTTCTTCATCCACCTACACTTGAACCCCATTCGTAGTCGTAAGACCTCTTCCTCCAGCCTTTGCCCAAAATTTTGACTCACATTATATTTTGTATCTCCAATGTAAACTCCAGCATGTTGTCTTTCTAAAGCCATGAGCCTCACTGCTTCGCGGATTTGATGTGTCATTTCTGTTGTATCTGTATCTTTATCTATTTCACAATCTTCATGGTCATAGATATTACTGATTGCATTATTCTGGAGAAGTAGTTGATAGTTGGTCATTAAATTGTTGATGTTGCGATTAACATGAATAGGGTGGGTAGTATAATTAAAGGATCCTGGATGTTTGCGTTGGCAATGGAGAGCAAGAAGTCTCAGAGAAACTTGTAAATCACAAGTACCCCCAAGGGCTGGAATGGTTTTGGTACCTTGCCAGGTATTGGGAACGAAGTCTTCTTGTTTTATAAGGCTGAGAAGGTGGCATTCTCCGCTTTCTATGTGGCTTTTAAAGTTTGTAACCCTACAATATTGTGTGCAGTAAATTACAGAGCCTATGCATTGGCCTTCACATGGATGAACATGGTGCAGATACTGAGGATTTGAATTATGGAGAGAAAATTGTAAAGGACATTTCTGATACACATCCTCCTAGTTCCGTAAGTTCAAAACAACCATTAACTCCACATTTGGCCGAGTTTAATGCTGAATATGAAAGTTCAAAGGAAAACGACTCTGATGAAGACTGGTGTAAAAATGTGAAGGATGTGGATTACACCAACGATAATCAGAGCGAAGAAAACACGAGTCATGAAGAAGAATTGCTGGAAAGAAAACGCAAGATAAGACCAAGAACTTCACAGAAGGGAAAATCCGGCAAAAAAAAATGCTTCTCAAGAAAATGGGTGGCACCTCTCTTAGTAATCAATTAAATTTAGAAATCCCTGGCAACAAAACGAAAGTGGAAGTGGAACCCATTGTTCTCATGTCCTATAAGCCTCTTGGCTCAATGCAGTTGAATGCAAATGATAGGAAATCTTGGAAGCAGGACATGACAACAATATTTGTGAAAAGCTGAAGTCTATGACAGACTTGGTAAGTGGTAGTGGGATACCAATCTCTCTAAGTGGAGAAGTTGTAGAGCACTTTGGCTATCATTGTAGGCTATTTCGAGGTTAAAATTATAATATTTGTGGTGTCTTCATCCAATACGAAGAGGGTGCAAGGCCAAGTATCAAACATTGCAATTTTTTTGATATTTAAGATTAATGCACAACCATCCTACCTACCATCATAAATGCTATAAATACCGCTTCTGAAGTCCCTCTCAGGAGCAAGATACCTATCCCGGTCGTTCACATACAGCTTGCCCCACGACCATACCATCCTGTGGTATTGTATATGAAATCGGTGGCAGAGTCTGAGTGGTTTAAGGAGACAAACTTGAAATCTGTTGGTAGAGTAGAGTTAACACACATCATAAGGAACCTGATGATTTGGATTAATGTCTCAAGGCCTCTGCTATTCAAATGAAGTCTCAGGCTCCGGGTAGCTACAAAACTAGTTTCTATTGCTTTTCATGGCAATAAGGAGGGGTTTTTTTTTTTTTTTAAACAATTTGTTATATGAATATATTTTAAGATTATAAGTCCTTATGAGGGTTACAAGTTCCTTATGACGGAATTTGGGGTTTAGTGGGCTTTAGGTCCAGATTTTGAACCATGGCTCTGATACCACGTGTAAGGCCCTATCCTAGGGTCTTCTAATAGATCTATTACCTCTGGAATTTAAATGCAATAAGAGGCAATAATTTACTTTCTTACCAGACTTTTAAACAATGAAAATTTTACCATCTATACTCTAATCCCTATAACTTATAGTGAACATTTCATTTCAATCATTTACATGAATAATCTATGCATAGAGAAATACCTATACCCATGGCTGGTGGAGATGCCCTTGACTTGCTACTCTTGCTGAAACGCTCCTCTTGACTAACCCAATTGGATTTACCTCCCAGCCAACTAGGAAATAATTCCTAGCCCAAGAAACCTCCACAGGTTCCCTAGCCCTTTGAGCCCAAGTCCAACTAGATCTAGTGTGTCCAAAATGAATAATCTAGACCAAGATGAATAATATTTTCCTCCTCTCAACTAACCCAAGAAACCTCCACAGGTTCCTTAGGTCTCCAAAAATCACAACAATCCTAAAATCAAAGCCAACCCCAAAATCAAAGCAAGACCCCCACACATGCCCCTTTTCTCCCTTCCTCATTCCCTTTTATTCCCTCCCTCTCTTCTCCACCTTAACCACCTCTCATTAATGTCATTAACTTCTCCTCCATCCTTACAGTTGACTTCTCTTCTCTCAAGTGAATGTGGAAGCACATTTGGAAATGTGATATGAATATAAAATTGGAAAATTAATGGCAGAGGACCATGTATTCTCCTATGTAAATGTGAGAGTACATT
>APFE031229123.1:0-10377 GCA_000404065.3 Pinus taeda | reverse complement strand
TTATATTTCTAGAGATAAGAGATATTAGGGATAAAAATAAATGAGTGAATATTAAAAGAATTTTATTTGCTTGAAAAGCATAATATTAATGATTATTTAAAAATTACTTTTAAAATATTATTGCTTGAAATACTTCTTTGGAATGAATAATTTAAGTTATTTAAGTAATTATAATATATGTTTTATTTAAAAATTATTAAAAATTTAATTTATTTCAAGATATACTATATATCTATATAAGCTATCATTATACTACTTAGACTAGATCTAATAATACATCATAATTTAGATAAACTAATCATACTGACCTGATGAATTAAATACTAAAGTACTAAAACCGGAAAAGGACCTATATCTGAGATAAAATCTACATAAAAATAATCATAACTTAGACTAATACCTAAAACGAAAAAAGGCCATCAATAGAAACTGGAGGAATCCAATAAAAGCGAAGAACACAACGATGTCAATGAAATATAAACTCGAAAAGACTAAACCAAACAAACACAAAAAAAAACACCTAGGATGACCAGAGGGGCGAGAGGGGGGGGGGGGAAGAAACCCTAAGACGACAGGGCAGGGATCCAACTTCTACTTACCTTCCAACCATCATCTCTATTGATTCACCCCCCCTCTCAGTATTTCCAACTTGTTGTATTGGTTTGGTTGCCCATAGTCAATGGTGATTACTTAAGGACCATGGAGCCCATGATCAAGAGTAATTCCCCCCAAGGCATATGCTACACTAGGAAACCACCACAATCCTTTGGAGGAACTATTGGACACCTTGAGGATGTTGGAGATTGAGCCGCATATCAGTTAGATGTTAAGCATTTATGGCATATTACTTCATCACAAGGCCCACTTGACCTTTAGAGATGATTGGATTATTAGATGATGTTGTCATCTCTTCCTTGAGATGAAAGGGTGCCTAAATGATGAAAATGACAACTTCTCACCTGACCTTTTCACATTTGAGGGTATTTTTCCTCATGATTGTTGCCCAACCACTATCATACATATGACTCAAACATGCATACGAAAAGAAGATTCTTTTGAGGTTTTGAGACCTTAGACACAAGTCACTTCACATGGGGCTTTGTTTGGGGTTTTAAGCCTATTCACCTTCTATTAATGTCTACTTATGTTATGCTTGGGAATTAATGGGTATTGGATAGCTTTATATAAATACATGAGGCTGAACTTCAATGCAAATCATCTTGGACTCATGGATTAATATCATTATTAGCCTTTTCTTCACTTCTCTTTGCAAGCTATGGATTAGTAAAGGAACACACCTCAAGAGAAAGATATTTTTGGATGCCACTTCTTTTTAATAGATGATCTTTTTACCACACATCAAGAGGAAGATATTTTTTGGATGCTAATTATTTTTAATGGATGATCTTGATTCTGCAGCTTCTTGGATGGACATGTGATTGGTCTAGTAAGTGATATTTTCCTTTCTTGGTTAAACAATTGATGATCTTCAATATTACTATACTTGAATAGTAGAGTCGCTGTACCTTATTGAAGCCTTTATTTAGCAAAACCTTGTTCTCCAAAAGCTTAGAAAAGGTTCTAGTGGAGGTCCTTTCCCTCGCCTCATCTTTTGAAATTGATTTGTCTACTTGGAAATACCATAGGTTTTGCAGTGGACCATCCTGTGATTCTTTCAAATCCACCCTACCTTCCAAGGGTGTGAGTAGGTTAATAAGCATGACGTTAGTAGTGGACTATATGTACCCTTCAACCTGATTTTTACTTTGCTTGTATTAAAATGATTCCTCAAGACGTGTAAGGGTCTGCTTTGAGATTCCCCATATCCAACCTTGGAGTTGGTCATTTTCTGACTCCATAGGCCAAAGTGATTAATGACCAAATGCACTAGTTTATCTATCCTATTTTTCAATATTTAAAACCTCATTTACAGCCATTAAAACCCCTACATAAACTTAGTTTATGGGTTAGTTAGTTTAATTTTCATATTTTGACCTCAAGGACTCAAGAGTCCTATATTTTCGGTCCCTTTAATGGAAGAATTTTGTAATTTAATGGTGGAAATTGCTTGCTGTTACACCATTACATTCATCTATGACTGCGTAATACTGCTGTTACATATATTCACAAAGATCCTAAATGTGTCATAAAATAAATCATGTAAAAATAATCCCTTGTTATCAACTCCATTGCAGTCATTGTTTTACATTATTCTTGGCTGATTTTATTGTTGTCCTACTGATTATTTGCTGCTAATATATCTCTGGTGTATTGTTGTTGTACCGGTTCATTGCTACACAGAATTACTGTTTTATTTTCACCGATATAAGCTGCCCTTCCCAGGGATAAATTTAGTGGCAGCAAATTTCTACTTATTGATTGCTTGGTGTTTGAGGTTTCCTTTATTTTATGCAATTGGTTTCCAACCAGCCTTCATCTCCCACACATCACCTCTCTTGAAATCATCCAAGACCACCTTTGCCTCACCTTTCCACACATTATTGGGTGCCAAATTTGTAATTTTAGGAAGTCCTTGACTTGGACTTTCCCCTTGCCATTGGATACCTAAACCCTACTAGGGACACCCCCCTTGTGTGGGAAACTCCTCCTGCACTAGATAAAGGGGAGAAACCTCTAAGGTGACAGTGGGGGCTCCTTCCATGTTACCCTCATCTCAGCCAAGTGAGACTTTGCACTAGAGTGCTAGATTATGCGATAACAGTATACATGATGAGGATTGCTATAGCTTTAGGATTTATAAGTCCTTCGTATGACAAATTACTTGAATCAAACCCATTGCTGGAAATACAGCTTCAAATTAGCCTAGTGAGACTTTGCACTAGAGTGCTAGATTATGTGATAACAGTATACATGATGAGGATTGTCATAACTTGAGGATTTATAAGTCCTCCGTATGACAAATTACATGAATCAAAACCATTGCTGGAAATACAGCTTCAAATTTGGAGTTAATCTTGGACTGCAATAATGACTACATCCAGACTCCCATACTCAAATCTACACATTAGATAGAACACTTACAGAAAAACATCCAAAACAAAATCCCTATAGAAAGTATATTTGCTAATAATATGAATAAAGAGATGAATTTTACAATAAAAAATTAAAAATTAATCTCAACATTCCTTCTCTAGTCAAAAGACAACAATATGAAGCCGGCCTTTTCTTCTGGCAAACAACTGATTAGCCTGCATAATTCACAAGCTTTTATTGAACATTAGCTTCCATATCTTGACACACATTTTATTTGGCTACAAACTAGTCAGACTAACAATTGACAAACCAGCTTGTAATGGCCTGAACTCAATCACCGAATAGTGTAGTTTGAAAACCACATATAGTGGCAAAGGAAATTTTCTTGCAAAATAGAAGGAAAAAAACTACAAAGTTCACACCAATGAACCTAGTAGTCTCCATTTGCCATCAACATTCATGATCTAAGAAAACGATTATAATGAGACTCATGCCTCTGAATCTCAGATGCCCGTTCAAGTATAGTTGTGCTGCTTGTGCACACCCTATGCATGGACATCAAGCTTTCAATAGCCTCAAAAAAATTCATGTTAGATGAATGATATAATTATTCAAAGACGAACATATTCATAGTCCTTTTAGTTCCAATATTATCCATAATACTCTTGTATACTGTCTGGCACACAAACTTGCAAAACTTGACGAGCAAAAATAGAGGCAAAATAGGGGTTGCCCCACTCTGTTACTCTACTCTCAGAACAATTTTCATGAACTCATAGACAAAGTAACTAAGTGCAGCAGAAGGTAAGACCTGCAAAGTCCAAAAAGCTGAATTAATTTACAAAAAAAAAGACATTTAAACTAATATTTGTCAGAATATAGTATCAACAGCTATGAGAAACTAAAATTGACAGAAATCTCTTTGCATTAAAAAATAGATAAACAAAAGAATCTCAAAGAAGAATGTTAAAAACTAATTTATTAGGAATGCAAAATAACCAGGAAGGAAGCAAAACCAAAGGGGGAGGGGGGATGAACAACTTAGTCAATCTCTTGGTAAATAAGAGAAAATACCAGGATGAACTTGTCACCAGCCAAGCACCAGAAACTAGAGAGCTTGCCAAGAAATCAAAAAAATGAAGAAAAGAACGAAGACGTCTAAAGATATTTCATAGAAAAAGTAAAGGAGAAAGGCTACTCTACTCTCAACAAAACAGTCTCTTGAATCTTCAAACTATATGGAGATGCATTGCGTCTATCTTTATGTTTCGTAAAAAAATATTGATGTAAACATACTGATGTAAGTATGTTGAAGATTATGAGTAGTAAAAGTAAAGGAGAAAAGCTACTCTACACTCAGGCGAACACTCTCTTCTTCAAAATACAGGGAAACATCTTGATGTTTTCATTTCACGACAAGAAATATTTCATGTAAACATATTTAGTATTCTCTGTGCAGTAGTTTTAGGTTGATCCTAATATCTGAATATGATAACAATGGAATAAGAATCAACCTGAAGCATACTAGGAATAAGGCCTGCATAGAGTGCACCAACACCACCTTGCTCCATTATCTTTGCACAAGTTGCCAATGCATTCAACCTTGTCTCAGGTCCTTGCATCTGAAGATGTCTACGAACCACTTCAAATGGATACGTTGCAGCCTCAGCACATGCACCAGCTATGGCACCATATAATAGAGTCCGCATTGGACCCAACTCCAACTGTTCTAAAGCACTTGATTCTTCTTTTCCTGCTGCCTGCATGAGACGGAGCCTCTCCTTGCCTTCTGGTGAGTGGAGAAAAGTTGATTTTAATATATCATAGACACCATAAAACACTGCACCTGAAGGTGCCATGCTTATAATAGCTGGTAACAAACCCTTGTATAATGAAAAGAAACCCTCTGTCTGAACCATGTGTCGGCAAACCCCAATAACACCTCCTAGTACTTCACCGCCTGGTGCAACCATCTTTGTGCGGATCTGTAAAGAAGGAAATATAGCTATGATATGAGTGAAAGATCCTGTTCAATATAGGAGGAAATACAGGTTTAAAGATATCAGAAAACAAAACAATTTTTGCACCAAGTTAAGAAGGACAACAAAGAAGACACCAACATCTTGGTATACATGCCAGTTACTGAGCTGAGAATCATCCCAATATTGTTCCTGGTTAGAGCTCCAAATGGCAAAGTTTCATAACTTAACTTTACAAGCATTGTTACTCATGCTTTCAGAAGTCAGTGTTAGTAACGATAATTTTTATTAACAGCATGGAAAACCTTGGAATCATACAAGCTGTTGCATCGCAATGAATAAGAGATCATCCCAATGGTTTTACCAAGCAACAAATCAGCTGGGTTAAATTCAATAGCAAGATGCCCATGATATTTCCCAATAAAAATCAAGGTTGTCTTTAATTGAATATTACTACAAATGCATACAACTGCCGCCGAAAGTTTACACCAACAAAACGGGACAGAGTGTATGAATGGCTGTTTATAACTTTTCGAGAAATACGTTTATTTTAGTACAACACAAAATAACTCTTCATATTCCACTTACTTATAAGTCAGACACTATTTAAAAGTGCTGTAAATAAATAAAATTAGTCAAGACATATTGATTCATACTTATTACTAACACGAACCTTATAACTTAAATGTTAAGTGTAAATCTTTAGTTATAAATATTACACATTATACTCCCTTACCTCTGAAGTACAGAAACTTCTGTGGACCAAGAGGCATGGTAAACAGAATTGTAGTCTGCTCCTGAGCTGCACAATATTGCAACTCTATCTTCAGTTTCAATGGAGAAAAGTGGCATTGCATGCTGCAACTTACTCAGCCATGAAACTGCACATGTACCAAAGCAAAAAATATGCCCAGTGGTGGATTTCTGTCATTAATAACCCTGCCCAATATGCTTCTGTGTAACCTACCAGTCAGAAATCCTCTCCTCTTCCATACTCCAAGGTAATATTTACATACCTTAGAATTTTATTGGCTGCCATCCAATGATCAGCCTTATGAGCTGTCATGAATCTAGAAATGTAGTTCATAGTGTTACCCACCCATATAAATGGGTGACCCCAGGAGAAAAATTTTCTCCTAAGATGTAGATTTCCAACCAACAGCTTCACATGCTCCTCAGTTAGTAGCTTCTCAGATGCTTCTCACCCAGTTATTGGTTAGCTCATCCATGTGATCACCATGCTCTTCTGATTAAGGTTCGTCAAAAACCATGCCGTACCTCAGCCATTCTTTAATACGAAGCGCTTACATCCAATGTTTTAGGCATCTAAGTAAGGATCATGGGTTGAAAATTGAAATTAGATTATGGATCATGATGCTTGGATACTGTACTTCTTGCCTTATCTCACCTTAATGCTTGGAAGTCATATGCTAATTTTCTTGCAAACTTGGCACCCAACAATGCATTGACCTAGCAGATCACAGAAAAATTGAATGAAAGAACAGCTAGATTCTTAATTAGTTGAAGCAAATTTCACATTAGTCAATCTCAATCACGAAAACAGATTCTGCCCAAACAACAGCTCTTCATTAACATTAACAACTTACTAGGGCACTCATCCTGAGATAATGGCCCAACTGAGAAAATTACAAATTAGAATGCTTTGGATCCAATTTGGCATATCAGACCCTAGATCGGTCCTCAATCTTCTTGGCAGATCTAGATCTACAATATGTTGATTTGCGTGGCTTGGTAGGTACTCCAAGCCCTAGGGTTCAGGATTTGGAGAGCAAAGCGCCACAACGGTCACTTGTGGGCTTCGAACCCAAGGATGGGTTTTGCACCCAATCATGTTTGGGGCAATTCCGGAGGCATAATTTTACATGTGATGGCATGAGATGATAGAGGGCTGAAAGTAGAAGCCAACGCTTCGACAATCATTGAATTCCGAGTTGTAGAAGTGGAGAAATGAAATTTTGAAGTTCACAAACTAATTATTGGTTTTCAAGTCATGTAGGCTTAACGTAAATTACTCCAATAGATGGGTCTCTTCACTAATTCGTTGGAGCCCCTCTTTAGGCTATAAAAAGAGGGTGAAGACATTTGTTTTAGACATCCATTTTGTGAGACATTCCTCCAAGAATTAGCTCTGAAATTCGGATGCCCTAGCCGCAGCAAGAAAGTTTCAAGGACAGCGTGGGGACAAGTCTGAAGTGGAGGCCGAGGAGCAGCGTGGGAGAGGTCAGTTTGAAGGCTGAAATGCTGGGCTGATTGCGGATTTGTTTGGGACAGTCTTAGGGCTAAAGACAGGTCCAAAGAAGGCTGTTCTAGGGCCATAATTGCTGGGCAGATAGCCCGAGGAGCAGAGGGAAAAGACAGGGCTGTTAGGTCACTGTTTGGGTTAGTTTTGGAGGGGAGTCGCAGCTACAGGAAGCTGTTTTGCTAGGCCACAGGCCATAGCAAGCAACTAGAGGAGATTAAGGGCTGCATTTGGGAGGACAGTCCCCTTTTCCCAGCAGTGACAGCAGAGCGACTGGGATACTTGATTTGATTCATTCTGATGTGAGCGCTCGGATGTCTCATGTTTCCTTGAGTGGATATGAGTACTATGTTTTATTCATTGATGATCACTCCAGGAGGACCTGGATTTATTTCTTGAAGACCAAGAGTGAGGTCTTCAAGCGGTTTCAGGAGTTTAGAGCTCTTGTGGAGACACAGACAGGTCGGAAGATCAAGTCCCTGAGGTCGGACAATGGAGGAGAGTACACCCTTGGAGAGTTTGTTGACTATTGTGCAGAGGCAGGCATTAGGAGGGAGTTCACTGTTCCTTACAACCCTCAGCAGAACGGGGTTGCGGAGAGAAAGAACAGATCCATCATAGGGGCTGCCAAAGCCATGTTACATGATCAGGGGTTGCCATTGTTTTTGTGGGCGGAGGCCTGCAACACAGTTGTTTACTTGCAGAACAGGAGTCCGCATCGTGCCTTGGGGCACATGACTCCGGAGGAGGCTTTCTCTGGGAAGAAGCCTGATATTGGTCATCTTCATATCTTTGGATGCATTACATACTCCTATATACCCAAGGAGAAGAGGACCAAACTAGAGCCCACCGCAGAGAAGGGTATCTTTTTGGGCTACAGTGAGACCTCAAAGGCCTTTCGGATTTACATTCCTGCACAGAGGAGAGTTGTTGTCAGACGGGATGTGAAGTTCGAGGAGGACAGGGCCTTTAGGAGATCACGGGAGTTGGAGTATCTGGATCAGCCAGACCCTCAGCAGCAATTGAGTCAGTCACAGGGATCCAGTGGGCAGGGATCAGGAGGATCAGGAGGATCTGGAGGTACATCTATGAGGATGTCAGGTCCATCAGTGAGCAGTGGCTCACCGAGCCAGAGGGGTGGTGCTCCGGGCAGGTCATAGAGCAGTTCACTAGGGAGTCCACTGATGGACAGTTCACACGGTACCTCAGCTTCTACATGTTCAGGTGCAGGCAGGAGGACATCAGACAGACAGCCAGGAGTTCAGGCTACTGATGGTGATGAGGAGGAGGAGTTTCATTCTCCTATGGGAGAAGCATGCTCAGGGAAGAGGAAGCCCAAGTGGCTTCAGGACACCTTGAGAGATGCCACATCTGTTGCTGAGCCGAAGAGGCCGGTCAGAGAGAGTAGACCACCTGAGAGATTTTGTAGCTATATGGCGATGGGTACCAGCATCCTTGACTCTGAGCCTTCTAGCTATGAGGAGGCAGCTAGCCAGCAGGTCTGGAGAGAGGCCATGCAGGAGGAGTATTCTTCTATGATGAAGAATGATGTTTGGGAGGTGGTGCCGAGGCCTGAGGGCAAGTCCGTGGTTACTTCCAGATGGCTTTACTTCCAGATGGCAGCATTGAGAAATTCAAAGCGGGGTTTGTGGCTAGAGGGTTCTCCCAGGTAGAGGGAGTTGATTATGAGGAGACCTTCGCTCCCGTGGCTCGATATACTTCGATCCGCTCCATTATATCGATAGCAGCAGAGATGGATTGGAAGATCCACCAGATGGATGTGAAGACTGCATTTTTCAATGGCTTCATACAGGAGGAGGTGTACATTGAGCAACCACAGGGCTTTGAGGTGCATGGGAAGGAGTCCCATGTGTGCAGACTGAAGAAGGCTCTTTATGGCCTGAAGCAAGCTCCCAGAGCTTGGTACTCTAGGATAGATACTTATTTGCAGGGGATGGGTTTTACAAAGAGTGAGGGAGATCCGAACCTTTACTTTATTGTGATAGGTGAGGAGCCTCTCATTCTGGTGCTGTATGTGGATGACTTGGTCATTGCAGGTGCAGAGAGACTCATAGAGCACTGTAAGAGAGATCTTGTGGTGGAGTTTGAGATGAATGACATTGGCTTGATGCATTACTTTTTGGGTTTGGAGGTGTGGCAGGAGGAGGGGCATTTCTTCCTGGGGCAGGGGAAGTATATTGTGGACATCCTTAGCAGATTCCACATGGAGGATTGTAGACCCATGTCGACACCGATGATCACCAACTGGAAGAAGCTTCATGCTTCGGATTCCGAGTTGGTGGATCCCACATTGTACAGGCAGCTGATTGGTTCCTTGATGTATTTGGTCAACACTAGACCAGATATCTGTTTTGCAGTCAACACGATGAGTCAGTTTATGTGTGAGCCTAGGAAGGTTCACTGGGTGGCTGCAAAACACATTTTGCGGTACTTGCAGGGGACAATGGATTATGATCTAGACTACAGGCAGGGAGATGGAGTGGGACTGGTAGGATACACTGATTCTGATTGGCAGGTTGTGCTTCTGATAGGAAGAGCACTTCAGGGTGTTGTTTGGGGTTGGGTTCAGCAGTTGTGTCATGGTTCAGCCGGAAGCAGCAGTCAGTAGCACTGAGTTCAGCAGAAGCAGAGTATATGGCAGCCAGTCTAGCTAGTTGTGAGGCCATCTGGCTTCGAGATGTTGTTTGGCTTATTTGGTCAGCCGTTGAGACCTTTAGTGATTTATTGTGATAATCAGAGTTGCATTAAACTCACGGAGAATCCAGTATTTCATGACAGGTCAAAGCATATTGGAATCAGATATCATTTCATCAGAGACTATGTTCAGAAGGGAGCTGTGAAGTTTGAGTATATTTCCACTGATGAGCAGGTAGCAGACATTCTTACCAAAGCCTTACCACGGGGCAAGCATGTTTACTTCAGAGACAAGATGGGTGTGGTGAAGAACACCTTCCTAGGTAAGAGGGAGTGTTGAAATTTGGTACCGGAGGACAGGTGGTTCCCTTAGGCTTTGATCTTTGGCTTAGGGAAAAGTGTCCAAAAGATTTTTATTTTTCTCCTAAAGTAACTTTATAATTTTTATAAAGTTAAATCTAATTTAAAAGTGACTTTAAGTGATAAAGT
>APFE031229118.1:2900-33825 GCA_000404065.3 Pinus taeda | reverse complement strand
ATTTAGGTCCCTCCCCCTGGGGCCTGGTCAAACCTAGCTGTTAGAGGTCCGGTTAACCGTTACCCTGTCAATTTAGCTATTGGAATGGCCTGTTGTCCCTATTTATTGCATCACTCAGATTGGATCTTCAACTTGTCCTGACGATGAACCACACTGGTTGGTTCGAAACGCGTCGACAAATGATTGTTTTATGTGATTTTGCCGAAATTATTCTCTAAACAAGATTATGGATCACAGAAGTCTAAATTCCTTAAAAATGGTTTACTAACTTATTTCCCACGGTGAAATTGATTTTACTATGGTAAAATTAATCCTACATGGTGTATTTCGATCTGCCTAGTTAGAAATGGCTAGGTGATCATTTTTCGGTGATAACAATGTGGAAACGTCAAAGTATAAGGAGTGATAATTATGAGGGGAGGGGACAATGGCTAAAAAAGGAAATACATGCATAGGCCAAGCCACCTAGCGCTATGATCCCATTACCACAAAAGGGAATAAAAGGACAATGCCTAATTTCACTTGTACCCATGTTCATTCCCAAGAAACTGTTGGAGAGGCCCATCAAAGATATCAAAGGATGAACTAGATGCTACCAAAGGCTACCTAGGGTGCAACAAACAAACTAGAAGGTTGGTTTGCAGGTGCTACAAGAATAGACACCACTGCTACAAGAATACTTGAATTGCTACAAGAATGCAAAAGAGGTGCTATAGGTCTAAATTAAGACGAGGAAAGGAGTCCAAAACACTAGAAATTTTCATCAAATCCCCATGAACATAAAGAAGTTATCATGAGAAGGCTAAGTGGCCTCCTCCCTCCTCACTTTCCATACAATTTCATAGAGAATTCAACTTTCTACACGTATCTTGTAGCAAACCCTTGTTCAAGTAAATTCCTTTGAAATTTATTTTATCACATAAGAAATGAAAGGAAGGAGAATATGAATTTTTTTTCACTACAGTTAAGGGTATAATCCTTCTCCTTCTTTGACCAAAAAGCATCAACCAACCTATCTCTACCTCTGCACTCTAGACTACTCAAAGGAAAACCTTAAAGAATTCCCTTCAGTTAATTTAAGGAAGGAGTAGTAGGAGCCATGGGGTGAGGTTTCAATTGAAGAGAGCCCACAGACACCAAAATAATCCATCAACATCCTCCTATTAGAGACAATTTTCTGAGACACCAATTGATGGGGTTGTGTGAACAATTAAGGGTTATGATGATGATGTAATCCATGACTTTGCCATGGCCCTCAATTCTCAGGGAGGAGATAGTGCTGCCACTGTTGTAAGTGATCTGAATGGAAAATGGAATCCACATATGGTATTCATCCACCCATAATATTAATTCACTGATGGAGTTTACCCATGGCATTGTAGGTGGCATCCACCCATGGTATTCATCCACCGATTGTATTTATCCACCCATGGAATTTACCCATGATATTGTAAGTGGCATCCACCCATGGTATTGTAAGTGGCATTGAACATTATTATTCATCCTTCCATGGTATTTATCCAATAATGTTGGAAAGCCGTATTCGACGAAATTTGTATGTACGGTTTGGAGGGAAATCTTTCATATCTTTAGAGATCCAACATCCACCCATGATATTCATTCACCCATGGTATTTACCCACCCATGGAATTTACCTGTGGTAT
Organism: Pinus taeda; assembly: GCA_000404065.3. Classification (NCBI taxonomy): domain Eukaryota; kingdom Viridiplantae; phylum Streptophyta; class Pinopsida; order Pinales; family Pinaceae; genus Pinus; species Pinus taeda. The sequence continues at coordinate 32,161 of APFE031229118.1, read as the reverse complement.
TGTGACCAAACAAGGCTATAAGTAATCGGTTGCATTTTGTAAAAGGACAGATTTTCCACCACAATGTAGCCTTAAAGTTATTATTTGTTTTAATAAAAAATGTTTCTTTGTGGTTTTGTTATTAAGTGTTCTCGTCTTTTCTTCTTGCATTTCAAGTTTTAAGATCTTGGGGGCCTCCCCCCAAGATCCAGATCAGTAAGGGGAATGACCATCCATTTGAACAAAGAGCTCATCAACAGAGTCATCACCATACCCTTAGGATTTCAATGAGGCAAAGAGGATAGGATAGTAAATGTCACAGCCAAGAAAAACTTCTTTCTCCCTGAAGAGGAGCCCATTGAAGACAAAAATGGGGTGAGATAGGAAATCCTCCATTACCCTAGGGATTAAGTAGCCTATAACATCCTCAAGTACATATCTTGTGAGGGGAGGTTGATTATTGTGTATAACTATCAACTTAGGCTTCTCCATGGGCTAAGGTTCTAGGTAGATTTACCAATTCCAAGCAGGCTTAATGTTCCACATTTCCTCTTTTAGGCCATGATTGAAATGAGCCAAAGAGTGAGGGAATGGAAGCACCAACAAATTGACAATCATGGTTTCATTAATCTCATTGTCATGAATTAATTAATCCATTTTAGAAGTCATGTGTTTTGTGTTTACTTTCTGGACATGCATAGGGATGCCTTCATTAAGACACAAGCCCTTACCTCAACACATCGAAGAGACACTGAAATCTAGTGCTGGAGGAAGGAAAGAAGTAGAAAAGGAGGAAGAAGAGGAAGAGGGAGGATAAAATATAGAGGAAGAAGAAGGGGGAGAACAAAAAATAGAAGAATAAACCCATGAGGATCCCTCTATACCTCAAAAGAGAGGAAATTGGAGGAAACAAATAATCCTCTCACTAGGGAACACATAACAAGAGGTGGATGCCACCTTGGCCACACTTAGCACACCTGTAAAACCTAAGAGAAGCCAACATGAGAAGGGCCCATTGTACTATAACAGGAGAAAGAGCACCAGGATCAAGTAAGGGAAACCCCAATCTCCTTCAATAGTCCCAATCAAAATTGGTGAGCTAGCTAGCTAGGAAGGAAAATTGGGACTCAGTGAAGGGAAAATTGAGGAGGTCACCTCCCATAAGCCATGGGTAAACAATCATTACCACCGACATGAAGGCCTACCACTAGAGAAATCATATCTAAGAAGCTCAAAACACAAGCTACCCTACTACAGAAGAAGACGAGGGAGCTATAGGAGAAAATCGAGAAGCTACAGAAAAAAATAAGGCTGCTATAGGAAGGAACAACTCTGCTACAAGATCAACAGGGAATGCTACATGAAAGGGAAGTCACATCCAAAATGGAAGAATAAGGCCTCCAAGAACCCTAGGATCCTGAACCATTACCTAACCTTTGATCCTACTACAAATTTGTTGAGGGAGTGAGGATTATATCGAAGAAATTTGTAGTCCTCCTCTTATTCAAATTGGAAAGAGAGAGGGAAAGAACTCAGATGCATGCCGATTGAAAAATAAAAGAAGGTAGAGGATGAGGGTCTTATGGGGATAAATTGGAATAAATGGGTAGAGAAATGGATGAGCTAAGATTAAGATATTCAAGCATGAGGGAACAATTGTAATCAGACAACAAGAGGCTAAGGGAGCAGATGCAGGAAAAACAGGTACAACTTGCTACCACGGTAAGTTTGTCCATGGAAGCCATACAATGAAAGAAACCATCCAAGTCCTATGCCACCTTCCTCAAGGAGTAGTGGCTTCAGTTCCAGATAAACAAATTAGCACAGTATGGCTCTCTACCATTCCAATATTACAGGAAGTTCATTGACTTTTGTCAAAAGGTAAGTACTTAGGACATAGCCAAATGGGTGAGTTCTATATGCATAATATGATCCTCACATATATGAAATTTTGGGACCCCAACTAAATATTGTGGGAGATGCAAATAATGGCACTAGCTTGTTATTTTACCCATGAAGAAACAAGGGCTGAGGAAGTAAAGAGGGTGATGAACAAAGAAGAAAATGAGCCCTTGTACATTACAATAGAGTTAGTGAGCCCCAAGTTTGTCATCGGTAACCACAACATCATCTCCATCGATCCTTAATTGGCCCCTCGGTACATGGAAACACAAAAACAAGCTATCCTCCTCTTGGAGGACATCTTTAGGTTGTTAGGGAGTGAAAGCTCACAGGCTTTCCAAAGGAGATGTCATGCTCTGCCTCACATTTTTGCAAATAAAAGAGTATCACTCTCTTAAAAGACTAAGGACTTCCCTCGAGAGAATGCCACTTTACAAAAGGATCATTGAAAGGTTGAAGATCAATTTGATAGGGATCAAACTCAATCCTCCCTTACTGTTGGGCCTACAAGAGAGAAGAGACGAGGAAGAAGAGAAAAAGGATTGGACAGACATAGAATAAAATGCAAGGTTCTATCCATAGGAAAGCACACCATATGAGATGCCTTGGGATGTTAGAGAGGCCACTAAGGCCATGAATGAAATTCACATCAGTGAGTGAGTTTCTTATAGGGTGAAAAAACCTTTAATGGGGGGGTGATGATGGGTCCTATCAATAGGTATATTTTCAGGACCATTGTGCGATTCTCCAGTCCTTAAACTCTCCTTTTTTCCATTAATTTACATTTTTAGCCATAATCTTCTTAGTAGGGAGACTAAAGGAAGTATGTCATATTTCATGGCCTAATGTGGTTAATATGTAGGCAAAAGAAACATTTTTGGAGACATTTACTATGCAGGGGCTCGTTGGAGTCATCTAGAGAGAATATAAGAGGCTTGTCCACTACTTTAACTCCCTAACTTGGCTTGAGTCCCAAGATTCCTCACCAACATCTTGAAGTTGAGTGGAAGCTGAGGAAATCAAGTGCATGTGTATATCTAAGGGAACCAGATCTGTCAATTTTAAGATTTTGGAGGGAAACAATCCTTCTCTCAAGGGATCTACCCCTCATTCACTTTTTGTATAAATAAATAGGCCTAAGGGATCATTAGGATTCAAACTTTTGTAGGTAGGAAGAGCTACTGAAGATCAATTACTTGAGACTATTATTTCCATTTCGAGATTATGCATTTTCACTATATATTTTGTTAATGAAAGCTATTTTTCTGGTCTACATCCGAGTTAGCTCAAGATGACTGAAATCTTCGGTTAGGGCCCAAAGTAGAGGTTTTAGCGCCTCTCATGTATTCTTCCTTTCTCTTTTTGGTTCAATTTGTTGTATTTATTTCCTTTTTTACGTAGGAATTAGATTGCAAAAATTGTAGCTGCAGATCTGATTACCATCTCTCTTGTGGGAAGTGTGGGTGAAGAGTCTACAACAACAACCCAAAAATATGTGTTTATGATTCCTTGGAAATGGATAGGCTTTGGATTGAAATTATTTTGAATGCTTGGTTCCTAAACCCTAGAAGTTAATATTATGGTTTGGAAAATCGATTAGATGCATTCTGTAGGATAGAATCGATTATGAAGAAATAAAATTCAACTCATTCTTTCCACTTTGGGTAATTTTACTGCAATATTGATTGGTAGATGTATGTCCTTGATTACTAGCCTATAGGGATTCCAGGTACTTGCATGGGTTGCACATTCATCTACATCCACTTCGACATTTTGATCCTCCTCTTAGACACCTCATACTGCTCTCAAGCTCTCCCACTGAGATCACCCTTTCAGGGCCAATGAAGGACACCGTGGGCATGAATGTTTGTGCAAGATAGGCCTCTAAGGGGTGCTAACCTTAGCAAAAGGCCTCACACATCATTAATCCACCCTCATCCACCTTCCTCCACCTTCATAACACATTCCTTTCCCTCAAAAATCTCTTGGAACCACTACTGTAGAAAAACATGGAACTCCTATAGCAAACCATCGTTTCCTGTAGCACTCTGTAGCAGTCCTGTAGCACTAGCCAAACACAACCATATTTACCTAACCAACAATTAACGATGGGTAAGGGGTCCTAGATTTTTTCATGTGCACCCAATCCATTTCGAGGCACTACATCACCTATTCAGCCACACGTCATGTTGCTATGTCACCACGTGTCACTTGGTGCCACATCCTTCTAGTCCCGGGACCTCATGTAACACTCCCCCTTAATTATCTTGAGGTGGTTACCATGTTACCCAGCTCTCATCGTGCAATTACAAGCATGGGGTAAGGTGAATTTTTCTTTCCTTTTTCTTGCTTAAAATTTTCTTGTTAGCGTTAACATGGCTAGGTTCTCTTGAACATCAACACTTGTCTCCTATAAGTGTCCAAGATATCTCCTCACCAACGCTCTAGTACTATTATCTCATAGGAGCTAAAAGAAAATTGCTTTCTTATCCCTTAGAGTTTGTCTCAAACACTATCTTCTTTACCTCATTTAGGATCAAATACTAACCCTAGAAGAACCTTGAACTAATCCAAAGACCTAAAACTCTAGGACAAATGGATAACATGACAAAGAGTACCAAGGGAAGAAGGAACAAGTTCATTGCACTACACCATATCTAAGATAATATGATAAAATCAATGTATAAGAGGGGGGGCTAAACCTTTGCAACCAACCCAACTATATATAATAACATACACCCTAAATTAAAATCAATGTTGCAGATCTTTGGGATGAATAAGGAAAATATTAAAGTACTGAGCAACAACACCCCCAACTTAGGTTTTCTATGATGTAAGCATAGAAAAAGCTAGACTACTCAAATTAATGTCTAATTTGTGACTAGAATAGTGGATAGTGTTTAACGAATGCATCCAATACAAGGTCAGATTCAAGAAGTTTCTTAAACAATTGAAAAATCCATAAAAGCAACCCCCTGTGCTAATGATGTAGTTTTAGTTTATGGCTCATAAAAGTATATAAAGGTGGAGTGCCTAGAATAATGTGGAATATGGGGATAATATCATAAAACCATTGAAGCTAACTTCTCCATATATTTATAGAATATTCAATAATCATATCAAGGCCAGTACCTGAAACAAGGTTACCTTCATCATCTCAAGCCCATGTTTATTATTCCAAATCCTCGGTTAGTTGTTCAAATGCAACTTGTTTGTTCAATGACTATAGTACCTCCTCAAACTTGATTAGGAATGATTTAAACTAAAAAACAAGCACAACCACTTTAAGCTTTTGAACATGTATTTCAATGCTAATGCCTAGGGAAATTACAAATAATTTCTTCAACACTAGTATAAATATTCGACTGTTGTACTTTGTAACTTTTGAATTTATTGCATTGTAATCAAAACTGCTAAATGGTGAAGATTTTTTTTTTTTTACAGAGAGATGACACATCAAGGGTTCTTTAGAAATCACATAAACAAGGTTATTGGGTCAACTAGTCCACCATGTTGGTTGTTCAAACTCAAAGTATATGTTACATGTATGAAGTAATGTATTATGTATAAAAAATTCTTTAGGTGTGAAGTTTAAAATAGTGCATATACTAGTGAAGTCATATCTATCCTTCTATATATTTTCACCATAAATGAGTTTTTTTTTACCAGCGCCTTCTTTTTGCATCACATGTCATTTGTATGAATGCGTAGTTATATATTGTATTACTCATTTATTGGAAGATAAGATGACATGATAATCTTAATAACTTGCAAGGAAATTGTTTCCAACTGAATAATGTCATTCCATTTCTAATAGGTGACTCAATACTTTGAAAAATAAACCTCCATTAAAAAGTTAGAAAGAAAAAGGCTCGTACAAGAAAAATCCAAGAAAAAGTTCCATGACTATTGTTAACCCTAACAAAGTCTCTAACAATCTTTACAATATAAATTTCAACCATCACTAATCCATATTCTTCTTACCATTAATGAAAATAGAGAGAAGGCATTATTAAGTGTTTCCCAAACTAGAAGTGGCTACTCAACACAACCAAAAAAAAAACCTCTTGTTTCTTATGAAAGGATGTGCTTTGTCATAAGGATTTCATGTCAACATGAAAATAGTTTGTTATACTTACCTTTGTACTAGTTCACAGAGCATCATAATCACCAAACTAATAGTCAATGTTACTATATACTATACATATTCTCTTCTGGAAATTTACTTTATTAGTCAAAAGGGATGTTGGGTGAGAAGACAGTCAACAATCTTAGTAATGACACAAACAAGAGTCTTTGCAGTACACTATCAATCAAATGGTTCAAATTTGATTGATATCAATAAAAATATATACAAAATTTGATTAGATTACTATCAATAAATATATGTACAGACTTATTAGTTAGTACAACTCCTTGACAAGTACCTGGGAGCACTTGATGTATGTTTCCTAATCAAAGTGCTTGTTCATTTTAACATATTATTGTTGTTATTGGGAGTTGGAATTCCATTCCACATGGTTCTAACCTCTCTTAGATCAACAAAAAATTGTTACCTACACCAACCTCACTAATATATAATGAGTTATACCTCCCTCCCACTATGTGTAGCAGGCAAAAATTTGTTTTAGCAGAAAGGTAGGTTCTTATGTGTTATTCACACACTAAAATTATCCTACTCTTATTCCCTGTGGGGTACCTAGGTCCTAGTTGAGATATGGCAGGCCTTAATCTTGATGATAAATTGATTTCTCCTAAAGACCTGGCTTCAACAGAACCTTAAGAAAGAAAGAGAGAGAAAGCATGAGTGCTTGTTACTGTAGCTCGTTTTCACTATGTCTAAAATGTGAAAAGAAAAATTATATATTCAAAAAAAAAAAAACCTCATGGAATAAAATCAAGAACGTATAGGAGGGCGCTTTGTCTTTAAATTAAAGGGGAATTTATTTTTGACTGAGATAATGAAGGATCACTATAATGCATGTGCTCTAGTGGGGCCTGAAGAGAGTCAAAAGTTTGATGGTTAAATTTCAGGAAAATTCATTACGCGATGTTGTTGGTGGTGTCAGGCCTTCCCCAAAAGAGAAACTCGACATCACAACAAGCATGAATTTTATCAACCAGAGTGCCTTCGTAAATACATCAGCGAGTAAACCACTTTTTCATGATCAATGGCCGCAATATTTTGTGGCATCACCCTCTGATGGGCCCGCTTACCACCATGGGTGGTCCCATGAGTGGTAAGGGGGCACCATTAAAGTTCTATGACAAGCAAGTGCGATATATCCATGTCACCTGACACCTCACCGTGTTCCATCATGTCATCACTGCCATGTCATCCACATCACCACAAGTCATCCACGTCATTATCCCGTACACTCGTCACCTCTTCATTTAATTCCATTTTTCCCTGCTTTTTTCCCATTTACCAATAAAAATCCATTTTTACACTAAAGTTCACTTGTTTTTTGTTTGTGCTGGAGCATCCTCTAGTACCCCTACATCCACCAACTCATCAATTTTCAATCCGAAGTTGTCCAGGTATTTATCCACCATGTTTACCTCACTTAGTTTTTCAAAATGTCAAAGAAAGTTTCTATGGATGGTTCCGCCATCCACATTCCCCTAATGGACACAAAAAGATACATCTTTGACCCTATCTGCTTGTTGAACCTGATGGAGCTCTGTCAAAACATTTTGGTTGGCCAATTAGACTCCCTTATATACTCTGTTATTGTAAAATCAGGGCTATTTTATGCCATTATTCCTCAAACATATGTTTACCCATAATTTATCACATGGTTGTTATATTCCCTGTATCCTCATAAATGTTTTGTCATGAATTCAATGGGTGGGGGGGAGGGTATTTTTCCAAGTTTTTGACTTGTTAATTCAACAGGCCTTCAATTTTCCACACTCAGAGTATTATATTTCTTTTTCCTAAGGAACCCTAGTTTATGAGTTCCAAAACTTGTCCGAAGGAAATTATGCTAAATTGTCTTTTCACCTCATGCCAATTGGACATGTTTTATCTTCAGAACCAACTGTGTTCCCCCTAGATAGTTTTGATGAAGAGGATCAATAAATTTTGCAAGTAATTTCTAGGGTTTTGGGGAGGGAAAGTACTTCTAATATTGAATTTGTAGTTATAATATTGTTTAATATGGTTATGCAGCTTGGAGCCACTCTTAACATACCAAAATTTTGGGAGGATTTAGTGAATTCCTAACTATCAAATTTGAATCTTACGGGTTGTTTCAAATTTATATATTTGTTGATTTACCTCTTCCTTTATGTCCATGTTGAGAAATTCATGCATTTAGGGCTGAACATAATGGATTTGTATAAAAAGAAAAAATCAATGATAAACTGGATAGACACTGTTAGAAATCACCCTGAACACAAGGGTTTTTCATATTTCACTACTTTTTTATGTCATTTTCCTACTTAGTTATAAAAAACTCTGTCCATGCCTCTTTCCAAAAGCCCAATCCTTTTTACAACTTAGCAAAGATATAAAAGTGGGGGATTGGTTTCAATTTGAATATTATGTTGATATCAAATTATATGGAGCAAAGGTTGCCCCTTACAGGCTTCCTTCTTTTGTACCAATGAGATTTTTTACTTTAGAGTTTGTTACAAAAATTTTGAATGTGGACCAAGTTCATTAGGTACTAGCAAAGGAGGGACATTTATTCAAATTATCTAGAATTGTTGGGCCATTTATTGTTAATAATACACAGGCTATGTAATAGGTTGAAGATATGCTTCAAGATGAGCATCTTCAACAATGGGATAAATGGACATATGATCCTCATCATATTATTTCGAGGAGAACGGTAGATCATTCTTATGCTCCTTATATACATGAACTAAGACCAAAAGTTGAAAAGTTGGCTAATGTTGGTAAATCTATAGGAAAAAATGGAATGGAGGTTGAAACTCCTCATCATGTAGAAAAAAGATTAAAAAGAGGATTTGAAGAGATCATTGAGATGGAGAATGAAACTACTCATAGTTCCAAGAAATTAAAGATACATGAGAAAGAAAAGGAGTCTGAGCCTCTAGTAGGAAGTTCCTCTACTGTAACTGGTTTTCAATTACAACTGGGAGAGATGATATGCACACCTTCTTCCCATGTCCGAGAAGACATTCAACAAAGATTTGTTTCTATTTTAATGGATTTATATGGTCAAATTAAGGAAAACAAAAACAAGATCAGGGAAAATGTTGTGTCTCAACTTGAAGCCCAATTAGAATCAGAGTACCACACCAGGCTGTTATGAGCTATGGATTTGGAAAGGAAACAACTTAAATTGTCTTTTCTCATCCTTTTTCTTTTCCTATCTCCTCAACGATATGTTTCAAAACTATGAATCTGACTGTGGATCCAAGGGATATTCCATTTCTTGACAAGATCAATCTTCACAGGTAAATTGGAGAACTGATCTATAGTGTTTTGAACAAAACATCATTGGTAGCAAGAAAAACAAAGGCTTTATTGTGGAAGGTAATTAATAAATTGAAGCTAGAAAAGGAAAAATCCATATCCTTGCATACCAAAAGTTAAGAATTGAAAAAATAAATTGTTAATATCGGGGTAAATCCCAAGGATGGATCTGTTGTGTAGAAGCTTTTGCAAGGGGCATAATCAGAAATTCAAGTCTTGAGAAAGAAGTTAAAGTTGCATGCATTTGAACATATTATGGCCCCAAGGTAGGCCAGATTGGAAAAAAAGAGAGATTCTAACCAAAGAATTACTAGAGAGGAACAATGAAGTGGCTATCTTGAAGGAATCAATGTTATTTTGGAGCAGAGGATGGACACCCATGTATATACAATTCTAGTACAACTAGATTCAAAAGATCCTACTGATAAAATGACAAGGGTTATGAATGAATTGAAAATATAAGAGGATGAAATGAAGAAAATGTAGAAGAATCTGGATGAAACCAAGTATCTATTAAAATTTAAAGAAAGGAAATTGTCAATGGTAAAAGATAGTGCAACACAATACTAGAAATATTATCAAATAAACTATAATGAGATCAAAGATTTGAAATAGAAAGTAAAGGGAAATATGTCACTTATATAGGCTAGAGAGATAATTTTGAATGATATCATCCGGAAAGTGAAGGATATTTTGGATTATATGTTGATCATAGTAGACGAGAAGGCCATTGTCAGAGACCTGGAAAGAATTATTGTTGCTCTCAAAGAGAAATCCCAATGAGGTACCCATTAGCAAAGAAAATGACTGATTTTAATAATTCCAAATCACCTCAGGAATCAAGAAATATGCAAGTTGAAGATATGACAAAGCTGGTGTTAGAAATAAACAAAATGGTGGAGAAAAATTTGTACAGAAAAATTACAAAAGTAAAACTAGGGGAAATCAAGGAATCTTTTCAAAGATTCAATACAGATTTTGATAAAAGGATCAGGGTAATATTTCCCTCATGTTGGGATCAATAGGGAAATTTTCTTCCATGGGAAACCTATGAGACCTTTCTAGTAGAATCAAAGAGTAAGATTGATTCTTCCATGAGAAAAGGGGTCTACTATTGCGACTTACCTCCACATATATTTTCAATTGATGTGGTTAATTAAAACTCTCTTTATAGAGCAACCAACTTACAATAAGATAACCAATTTTACAATGGGTCATGCAAGGTTTGTCAAATGCCCAAGTTCAGACTTGACAATATGGAAAATTTTCAGGGAATGGATGTCTCCAACAACAACAAAACCCAAACTTTATACAAGTGAGCCTACATGATAGTTACAAGTGATCCAATGAAAATTGGCCACTTGTTTTATTTCATGAAATATTCAAGACATTGTATTTCGTAATTTTGACTCATAATTTCGTTGTTATTTCCAAAAATGTTTAAGTCCTCTAAAAGATTGAAGAGAGCCTAAAGTAGTTTCTAAGGTAGTTTTAGAAGTACACGCAATCTTTAAATTAAATAATCTTAAATGCGCTCCTCTTTTCTATCAGTTCATTTTTCTGCCTTTCATATATTTTGCTAAGGTTTAAGGAAAGATATTATGAAGTAACAACCTTCTCTTCTAAACCTTCTATCATTTCTTTCCATCACCCTACTACAACTTTAAATACTTTTCATTGTCAATGAGGTTACCTTGAAATATATTTTCATCCCAATAATATTCCTGTAACATTACCTGTGAAGCACACTTTTGAACTATCATAATGGGACAACAAATAATATTCATTATCTTTTTATATGGTTGTCCTAGGCATTGAACTCTTCTCAGCTAGAGGTTGTCTCTAGGGTTACAAAATCTTTTAGCACCATTGTCGAAGATCGAAGAACAAAGTTGTTTTTCCCCGATTTTGTTTTGAAAGCCATTTTTTGTTTGGTGAGAAAAGAAAGTGGGTTGGATGAGTTTTCTCGCCAAGTACCAGTCCTGGCTCCAAGAAGGCCTCACATAAGACCATACACCTCATATAAAAAGGATCCAATCCTGAGAAATTAATTTCTCAAAGGGTTTGGAGAGAAAAGTATCCAAAGAATCCAAGTTCCACTTTGTTAGCCCCTGACACTAGTTCTCTGCCTCTATACCCCAGATTTTTCATTAAGAAGATGTCATTAAAAAAATAGATTTTTTTGAAGTCTGTTTGATTTCTCCTCAATGTGTTTTTCAAGAACCTGCTCTTGAAGAAAGGCCTTTCATGTCTGTTTATTTTTATTTTCCATTTATTTCAGAGGTTGATGAAATAAAAAAGTTTGATTTTTCTTCTTCGTACCAGACTCCCTACAATCTCTCAACTAGTTCCTATATTTGTGGTTCCACCTTGTCCTTTTGTGTTTCAAGAAAGAAACTCTCCTCTCTCATTCCAAAATCAGAATATGGTGATTCAAGGATTTTTTTTAAACCACTATTCTCTTCTCAATATGCCTCAACCTATGACTGCTATGCCTCAATATTATTTGAAGTTGCTACCAAGATTCATCGGAGTCACCAAAGAGGATGACATAACAACATAAAAGCATGTAACAAATTTCTTTGATTTTGCATAAAACTTGAATGTGGATTATCTTGATGTGGTTATGAGATTATTTTTACAATTATTGGATGGGGAATCAAGAAAATGGTTCAAGACCTTCCCAACTAATTCAATAAATACCTGGGAAGAATTAGATAATCTGTTATATAGAGATGGGGAGAAAATAAAGATAATGGATATTTCTCAACTGAATTTAATGCAATAAAGAGGAAACCAGATGAAGAAGTAGTTGAGTTTATCAAAATATTTAACAAATTGTATAATAGTCTCCCTTTAGAGATTAAACCACCTTCTATTGGTGCAAAAGTAGTTTTTACAAGAGCATTTGAGTCAAATTTTAGATTTACTTTAAGGGAAATATGGTCTCCCACCTTAGATCAAATTCAAACCAATGCATTGGAGATTGAAGATAATTTTTCTGTAGCAAGAAAAATAAAAAAAACTTAGAAACAATAAATAAAAAGAAGGGAAAATAAGAAATAGGATCTTCTAATCAACCTAAAGATTCAAATGAGAAAAAGTTGGATGAGATGAAAAAGGTTATCCGAAATTTGTCTAATAAGTTGGTCAAGCTTGAACTAGACCATAAGAATCCTCCTAGACAAATTCAACAAGGACAAAATACAAATTTTAATCCTTAGTTTAGAAGAGCACCATTGTAGATTATGCAGAGGGAGAATAAAGACTAGGATCAGGTTCAACCTCCTCTGTACATTCAAGATGAACAAGAAGAAGCAATGGAAGAGAATCAATATTCTATGTTGTAAAAGGAGGAAGGAAAAGGAATATATGATGAGGATTCAAATTCAAAGCACTAAATTGCATTGGATGATGAAGATATTGATGAATATTTCAGGAAGGTTACAAATTTAATGCAGGCAGAATTACATAAGAAGTATGATCTCAAATCGAGGAAGAGTTCAAGGACTCTGGATCATGTAGAAGAGCTGTCAAAAGAGCCAACTCAACAATCTGTGCCAAAGACGGATGAAAAGGGGAAGAAACCTTTTAGAACAACTCCTATTCAGCAGGAAAACCTTCTAGGAGCTAGCAAGTTAATGTGGCTAGGGAAAAGCAAGTCCAACAACCTGTGATAAGTCAACAAAATTTGCAAAAAGAGAAGCCAACAGAGGAGGAGAAGTCCAAAGAAACAAAGGAAGCTCAGTATTTTAGTATTCAGAAAGAATTAGAGAAGATCAAAATACCTATTCCATTGTATGAGTTGGTTAAGAAATATCTTTACAAAAATCATATTTCATATTTTATTAATTTATCTCAAAACAATGATGCAACATATACAATAAATTTGCACGAGGAGAGGCCAATGGTGATGTTTGGACCTCATGTGGAGGAACAAGGTTCTTCAACCCCTCCTTTCTATATTTCTCTTCTAATACATATTTTTATTCTTCATAATTATATGTTGGATTCAAGGGCTTCTCACAATTTAATGCCTCTCCCAGTGATGAAGCAACTAAATCTCCAGATCACCAAACCATACGAGGATATATTTCTCTTCTAATACATACTTTATTCTTCATAAATGTATGTTGGATTCAGGGGCTTCTCACAATTTAACGCCTCTCTCAGTGATGAAGCAACTAAATCTCCAGATCACCAAACCATACAAGGATTTATATTCCTTTAATTCTAAAAATGTTAAGTGTGTTGGGCTTATTAAAGACCTTGTGGTCTCTATGACTAAAATTCCAGCCATAAGTATTGTGATGGACGTGGTAGTGGCAGATATTCCGGCCTGATTTAGAATGTTGCCTTCAAGATCTTGGGTAGCTAAATTGGGAGGAGTACTAAAGTTGGACTTTACTTATGCCATAATTCCAGTCTTGGGTGGAGAAGAAATAATATTATACAGGGAATCTAGGTTTGTAAATACTACCACAAAGGAAGGTTATAGTAATTATCCTATTTATAGCTAGGAGAAATATGATTTTTCATGTTTTATGTTGCAAGTACCAAAAGAAATTGTTGAAGATATAAAGGTACATGTTTCTTCAGTAGTGCAAAACAAAGAAGCAATAGTAAGCGGAATTTGGAAGTTATATTTTGATGGTGCATATTCAAAGGAAGGGAATGGTGCAGACATTCTTCTGATTTCCCCCAAAGGTGAGATCATTTCTCTTTCCTATAAATTGGAATTTGATTCTACTAATAGTATAACAGAGTATGAGACTCTAATTCTTGGTCCAAGTTGTTAAGAATATGAAGATAAAATGTATTTTTGTCTTTGGATATTCTGAGTTAGTTGTGAAATAGATCAAAGGGAAGCTCCAGACAAAGCACCCAAGGCTTAGAGCCTACCGGAATGAAGTTTGAGACCTAGTGGATAATTTCTTTTGAGATAATTGATAATATTGATTTACATAAGCAAGTAGGTGAGATGATTTATTCAACTCTAACCAACTCTTCCATGGATGCCTCTAAATTGTAGGTTTCATTAAACAACATGCACTCAAAACTTAAGATCGAGAGATGTCATCTATGGCCAAAGACAATATAATCAAAATTTTGGAAGAATTAGTTATCAAAATAGGATATGATCCTAGCGATGTAAAGGAAGCAGAGGATGTGATCAGAAGGAAGAATACATACATTCAAGCTCTTAAGAAGCAGCTCAAACACCCAACTACAGAATACCCCCAAACTAAAGAAGTCATTAGTTTGGAAATGGAGAAAGAGAAGATGTTTACATCGGTAGTGGAGCAAAATGCTCAAATACAGAAAATGGAGTAAGACATGGAGGCACTGCTAAAAGAAAAAGAGCAATGAGTGGCAATTGGGACAAGAGAAGCAAGGACATCAACATGTATAACAGCATGGACATCAGAAGGAACATCATCAAAAGAGACTATAATCCATTCTACAACAGAGGCATCAGTTTTAGATTCCTCAGAGAAGCTAACTCAAGATTTGGGGGAATTGTCATTAACAAACAAAGAGGTAAAGAAACTGATGACAACCCTCACCAAGATGGAGGAAAATAAGATAAAGGCAGACAATGCATACTTAGTTGAAGTACATAATAACTTCAAACTTATGCAACAAATTTAGAAGTATGAAGACCAATCCATCATAATTCAAACGTTGGTAGAGGAAAAACACAACATTTGGCATAACATCAATGCCAATGTTACAAACTTGGTGTAGAGAGTCAAAATAATAGTAGAGCAGACTAAAGCAGATATTGAGCACAGGATAGATGAAGCACAAAAGATTATTAGGGTGTTGAACTCTAAAACCAGAGAAGAACTTGAAGAGCTCAACATCTAAGACAAAACAGAGATAGTGATGGAAGTCAAAATATTTTTGACTAAGAAGAATTTGATGGTGCAATTGGAGAACAAGTATAAAGAGTTGGATCTACAGGTTAAAATATTCAACAAAAACTTTTCCTTGTTGTAGGAGAAAGGACTTCCCACCCTTAGAATCTCTAATGGAAAATTGATTCCATTGGATAATTATCAGGACCAACTGTGCAATATAGTTTCAAATGTATCAAATTTTGCAAAGGAAAAAGGGGCCATCAATGGAGAAGCTTTTCTAGAAGGCTTGCAGTTTGATTTGAAAATACATCATGAAATTCATCATTTGTTTGTAAATAATCCAACTTTTCAAACTTACACTGAGGTGGATGAAAGGTTTGGAAACATGGTGAATTTTTTAATCCCAGGTGAAGAAAGGTGGGGCCAATTACTGGAGTTGGTTGAGCAAGCATAAATAGAATATCTACATATTTGGCACAAAAGAAGAAGCAGGGAGTTGGAAAGGGGACACAGTCAGCAAAATATTTCCTTTAAATTTTCAATAGACAATCGAATTTATCCAATGCTTATATTTTTAGTTTTGTTTATGATAAATATGTAATTTTGTTAAAATATCATTTTGTAAGCAATTCCATTTTGGAATATGAGATTAGTTTAGTAGAAAGTCTATAAGTACATTGTAACAAGACTGAACAAGGGTTGGAACTTGTATGAAGAAAGAAGTTGTATATTGATGTAAGATGTGCATTGTACTGAAAGGGATCAATTTACAGTAATACAAAGAGTTTTGTTCCAGGTTTCCCGTGTCAAGCAATTGGTGATGTACTTTCTTGTGTGAAATTGTTTATTTTCTTAGTTTTACATATGTTTTATCTCTTTATTGTTTCAAGAAGATTAAGGGCTGAATTTTCTTAAGTGTACTCTGCTCTGGCTTGTTAACAATATCAATGTTTTCTATGTGATGGTAAATATAGAATTCATCTTAGAATTTTCTATATTTAATTGAACCTAAATGATATTCATCTTTTTCACTCCACAAACACTTTATAATATCCAAAAGTTTTCCTATCCTGCCATGTTACAGCAACTCTGTCATTTTTTTATTGATTACCTAAAATTTCATGACTCCATGCCCTATGGACTTTCTCTGCATCTTTCAAACAAACCTTTGAAAAGCCCACCTTAAACTTTCATAACTAGCCTAATATCTTAAAAATAGAAATCTAAATCAGAAAGAGAGATCCCTCTCTGAAGCTGGAAGGGATAGCTCCCAACTTTAAAAGTGGCTTTGTGGTTACCTCTAGGTTTTTCTCCTCAATGTAGGGAAATTACAGAGTGATAACACACTCTACTTAATTAGTCCATAATCAGGTTATCATGGGATATCTGGCATAATTTTATTTTAAAGAATCTAATATTGGTATGTCTTGTGGTGCTGGAAAGAAGACTTAGATTGCTACCATAAGACCAAATTTCAAACCTTGGGAGGCCGAAATTTCAGAGACGCAACAATTTCAATATAGAGATCCAAAAAGCAAGAAGAAAAATGTGTGCATTTTATTAAATTTGCATAACTTTTGTTTGAAAAATCAATTTGAAATAATTCAAAGGGAATAGTAAAGCATAGATATCATTATTTGGTTCCAATATGCATTGAAACAAAAAAATGTATACTCCCAATAAGTAACCAGAAATATATACTATGACACATGAAGAAGAGGAAGAAATGAAACATGATATATCAAAATTATGTGACCAAGTGTAACAAATTTCGCTCTTGCAAAGAGTAACCAAAAATGAAATGGAAGATAGCATGGATGGTTTAAAAAATGGTTCAAAAGCAAACAGGGAAGGTTTGAAGGATGGATTAAAATCAAACACAAAAGGTTTTAAGGATGGATTAAAAGAAAACATGAAAGGTTTGAAGGATGGATTAAAAGCACACATGGAAGTTTTGAAGGATGGATTAAAAGAAGACATGGAAAGTTTGACAAAGTTGCTAGAAGAAATGGTTCCTAATGGCGAAAATATATTCCATGAATCTCTTGATGAGAACAAAAGGAATGTTAATCATGATTTTAGAGACTCTAACTCTATATTGAATATCAACCACATTCCAAAGATCGATATGAGAAAGTTTGATGGCAAGGATCCAATAACTTGGCTCTAGGACTAGTAACTCAACCCATAATTGTTGCAGGGGTCCAAAACATTTTTCCAACCAAGGCTCCAGGACTAGTAACTCAACCCAAGTTGTTCCAGGGCTTCCAGAGCATTTGTTCAAGCAAGGCTTCAAGAAATAATAACTCAACTCACATCCATAAGGAACACGAGACTGATTAGAAAACAAATGGGAAAAAACAAAACACCATGGCTATCTAGGAAATGTCAAGGCTAGGCAAAACCATTGTCAATCTAGGCAATCCTCCATGCCAATGACATATCATAACCAAATAACTACATGCATATACCATGTATGGAAAAACTGGCAAAGAAATCATACATGCAACTTGGTACCTGCAAAGCAAACCCGTTGTAAATGTTGATCCTACTGTTCCCTTGCACTTTCCTGCTTTTCCCTTGCCTTCTTTCTCCAAATACAAAGTGTGCCAAAATCCTCAAAGAGTGCTCCAAGAAAACTCTGAGTGTGCAAGAGTATGGGAGAGAGAGAATAGAATGAGAGTGCCAAAGATTGAATTGACAAAAGCTGTGAACTAATCCTCATAAGCCTTTTTATCATTGAGGCCTCTATTTTTTTCATTTTCCTCTATTTTCCTTCAACTTTCCTCACATGCAATTTTGTGACCTTTCACCTTCCTTTTCTCCTATTTTCCATTATTTTCATAAATAAATGCCAATTAATTCCACTTTTCTTTTCCATGGCCTTTGCTAATTTCCATAGCTATAAATTAATCACAAGTGATCCCCATCACTATGTTTTTTTTCCAACATTCAGCTTGGAATACATGTCCCATGACCTTGGTCTTATTTTTCCATTATTAACTTTCTTACATGGAATTTTAACCAATGATATTACAAAACCCTCCCCCTTGGGGGACCACTGTCCTTGGTGTTCAATGACACTTATAAACCAACAAACACATGCTTCCTATGGAGATTTATAACACATCTTAATACAAAATTTACATCATATCCATCTACTAAAACACAAGCAACATATCATGAACACCATACCTCTTATTGGAGATTTATAACACAATTGATTGCAATATTTACAACATATGCATATATAGACATAACCAAAACATGACATCAAAGCATATACTAGAAGAATACATATCCTACATAATCATCCATATCCCATGTAGCTTCATCAAGCCTAAGGTGCTTCCACTGCACTTTAACTTGCTCGATTGCTCGATTCCAGGGCATGAGCATATTTCGATGCAAGATGTGTTTGGTCAATTTAGTATTCCTAAATTGATATCATTAATTGTCAACCCGGGGCTCGTAAGCTGATGAAGTGAAGGTGTACTATATGTACTTAAGCAACCTCTTAGAGCTTGTTGTCGTTTGGGGGTGTTGTTTGTGATTAATTTATCTTCCTAAGATGGGGTGATGTATTTATAAACAAATGAGTGATGGTGTGTGTGGAGTGAATTCTAGATGAGTGAGGGTGTGTGATTAGTGGTTTCTAACTACTTGCTGAAAAGGAAAACTTGAAGGAAATAGATGAATTAAAATGAACTGAAAGCAAAGAACCACTTTCTAATGGTATTAGACACCATTCATGCTGCTGCAAAATAAAAAAAATAAGAAAATCACTTAAAAGACCAATGATAATGTTTACCTCTTCCTAACTCTCTACCTCTAACACATAGTACTGTGTAAGACACGATTAAGAAGTAGCTAAAAGTAAGTCTAATAAATGATAAAAATGAGAAAATCTACTTTAAAGACTAGTGATAATATTTTGCTCTTTCTAACTCTCTGCCTCTATCACATAGTACTGTGTAAAGCACGATTAGAAAGTAGCTAAGGATTAGTCTAGAAAGCACCCAAAGCCAGCTGCAAGTGATTAGTATTCTGATCTCTAAAAGATACTCAATTTATAGTAAGAGACCATTCATATGTTAGCAGACAGTTTTGAGAAATAAAACCAAAAACTAGCTATGGAAATAAAGTAAGGAGCAGCAACTTTAAATCTGTCAACTGAAAATACCACTAGATATAAAGCAAACACATAAACACACAAGTAATCCCAGGTCAAAAACTTGCAAAAGAACAATGCTGATCAGCTTAAAAGAAAGGATTCAAAATGAATTAAAATGAAGTGAATTATGATGTACATAGATCAAGAAAAGAAAATGTTGAACATGAAAATACTATACAAGGCTAATATGAACAGGGGCCCTCCATTCACATAACCCAAAGAAGACTCAAAGTGTTGAAAGCTCCAAAACAGCACTGCTTCTATTACTCCATGTGCAGAAATTCACAGTTAAGAGTGCTAGAACAGCACTATAAAAACAAAGTCTTGGGAATGCTCGAAAATTAGAACAAGTTCATAAAAATACAGCAAGTGAAAGTCTTTTTTAAGCGTACGCAGACGCAAGTATTTATAGGCATCTGAAGGATAGCCTATGCGTGCTGCTAAAACTGAAAATAAACAAACTGTTATGCATAATTAAGACTGCAGTAACACGTCATGAGCCTGCGTGGGTGAGCTGGAGGTCCTGGTCATCATGGGTATTGAATCCAGAGTTGGATTATGTCTCCCACATCCTGCGTAACACGGGCAAGCCACCGTTTGAGCTGACGTGACCCAACAGCTTACGCATCACCATTAAGCTGCCTTCGTTGACCGGATCTTGCCCCTGTTTGACCAGAGGTACAGATGACGTGGATGATTGAACAAATGGCACAGGAACCTCGAGCACCTTGATACCTAAGTACCCATGTGGCTCTTTTGGCAAAATGGCACGTGGAACCTTGAGAACAACAAAAAGGCTGCGGAATCTCCAGATGGCTGCGGAATCATCAGATAGCTGCGGAATCGGCAGAGAGCTGCGGAATGCCTGTAAATATGTCAAAATCTAAACAAAGCAGTCACACATTAGCAAAGCTCACTTGATCATGCTTAATGACATCTAATGTAATGATCTGGGTGGTTTTACATGGAAAATGAGGTGAAAGAGAGAGATAGGTGATGAAAAATAGTAGGTAATAGTAGATGATGAGGTGTAGGTTAGAGGCTCTACACTACTCTTAAGGAGTGTTGAACCACCCTTTGTGTATAAACAGGAAATGCTCTCTATTAAAAGCAAGAAAAAAGAAGGGTTTCTAAAAATTGTCAAATTGCAGGATAGGGAGTCTCATTATGAGCTGGCCTACCATGATCATCAGGATGGAAGCGAAGTGACATTCCCACTAGGGCCACCACACCTAGGAAATGGTCCAAAAGGTATATCAAAATAAATAACCCTTGGAACAGGAGGTATCACCACGAGCCCACTTGCCCACTATTCGCTCCTTCCTCGTGAACGGCATTATGAGTAACTGGTTACCAAGCCTGCATAGTGTCCTATAGTTTGACATTATATAACACTTCCTAGCATACATAAAGGACTATGGTTCCCAAGGTTAAATAAACAACTCTACGAAGGTTATGGACACCTCTCGGCAGCAGAGCTCTGTTAATGGTATTGAAGTCGTAACTTTTACACCAATGGGTAAGGAGATTATATCCTCTTGTTTCTTATAACGTGATAATTAATTTAATTACCCAACCATATAGCGCATGACTATCTATTATCGCCAATCATTACGGAGCTAGTGAAAGTGACCACATGAGACTCGCTATTTATGGCAAATGTCTTATCCCCGAACTTCCGTCAACTCACCGCAGTCGCTTACGTATTAAAAGTGATCTAACCTTCTACCTCGATTTCAGTAATAGGCTGTTTTTGCGGACATGGCATATTTTCATAAACTGTTCCATAAAGGCCTCACGGCAGAGCAGACACTGCTCCTTTATTTGACGGCTGGGACAACCTATCACACTACGAGGGGGGAGGTAACCTCATCATTCCCCAGAGCACGTGTCAGTCCGTCATTCTAGAAGATTTTGTACTCGAGCACAACACAGCTCAACGGTATGATCATTTTCCATTTTTGTTTTCTTCTGCATTAGTTGCTATTCGAAGCTATTTCCATTGCATACGCCGTTGCATTTGAATTTGAACGAGGAATACGCCACCAGCTTCTTTGTGTTTCAACGAACAACTGTTGTTCCTTTGAGAATTTGCAGTGAAGCTATGGGAGGAAGGTCAGTCCGCCGAGAACTGCAAACATTAAATGTTTCGGCTGCAGCCCGAAGAATCCTGAGGAGAGTAGGATGGTTGACCTATCTCAACTGCCTAAAGGAGTCTAATGAAACTGTAGTGAAAGAATTTTTACAGAACCTACAGGAAGAATACTCCACAGTAAGAGGAAGGTGAATAGCAGTCACTGACGACATAATAGCAGGAGTCACTGGACTACCGGCCACGAGACCAGTATGGACAATAAAGAATGAAAGGCTGCAGAAGATTTTGGAAATATTTCAGGACGAGGGCCAGAGTTTGACAGTCCGAGGAAAGGGGGTGCTACCAGCAACGCTAGGAGAACCATGGACGGAATTGGCGAAAATCATCCAGAGCTACATTACTTGCGAGGGCAGAAAAGACGTGGTAAGACCACGACATCTTAAACTCCCAGCTGTCTCAAAAACAAAATGTTCTGTGAATTTACCTGCATTGCTAAATTCACTATTGCATGATGTGGCACGAAGTATGAAAAAGGCACAACACGTAGAATCTGTGGTTAGCCACCATGGATTAATTCGCCTGATAGTGAATCGTAGTCTCACCAAGCAGCAAAGCAGCTAGGAAGAACTAATTGATATTATCAATAAAGGGACGGCCACATCTGGACGCCCGAAAAAATGAAAATGAATTGATAGCACACCCCGACATTCAGAGAAACGAAAGCAGGATGCTTGCACAGAAGTGCAAGCTAAAAAACAAGAAGAAAAGCAACCTGAAAAACGACCCGAAAAGCGGAAGCATGACGCTGGTACATCTGAACAACCAGAAAAACGTAGAAAGTCGGCGAGGCTCGCAGGGTTACAAGCAGAGAAACCCCAGGAAGGCACGAGCCAAGAAATAGAGATCAAAGATGAGCAGTGTGCGGAGACAGAAATAGAGGAGGAAAGCAACGAGGATGTAGAACAGTCTACAGGGACAGAGACAGAGGAAGAAAACAGTGAGAAAACAGAACAGTCTACAGAAACAAAGACAGAAGAAGAAGACGTCGAACGGGAAGAATAGTCTGCAGAAGCAGAAATGGAAGAAGAAGACATCGAGGGAGAAGAGCAGTCTGCAGAGGCAGAAACAAGAGAAGAAGAAGAGGAGGCAGAGTAATCTGCAGGAGGAGAAAAAATAACAGGATGAGCAGACTGAAGAAGAAGAATACGAGAAAAAAGAAGCTGAGAAGCTCGAGCAGGAGGAAAGAATGGAACATCAAAGAGGAAGCCCAGTACAGGACCCGTTAGGGGAAGATGAATTGGCCAACATTTTGGCCAATATGGGCGAAAATGGCCAACCCCTGAGTCCATCTAACCTCCAGGCCGTAGAAGAAACCCAGGAGAAAGACACACCCGAGGAAGTGCATACAGAAGAAGCAGAAGTAGAAAATTTGCCCGTTTATAATGAAAAGGTAACAGAAAATGTCGAGTAGGGAAAACTCGTTCCTAGTCAAAAGGCATCAGAGGAAAGTCCGGAGGAAATAAGGGCAGAAGAGGAATCAACCCAAGAAACAATAGAGCCAAGCAAATTTCTTACCCCAGAACAGCCACCTCAAGGAGAAAATAAGGAAGTTAGCCACAGTCCAACCCACAACAAACAACCTGCTATTCTTTCTGAGAAGTTGATGGAAATAAGGGAATTACAAAGGAAAAAGTGGACATTGTTAAACGTAATAGTCAGGCTTCGCCAGCAGATTAAGCTTCTAAAAGCAAGGAAAAGGGTGAAAGGGACCTCAAGAAGAAAAGGTTTGGCCACACCAATAAGACCCCTTAAGAACAGGAGGCGGAAGACCAGAAGCCGTCCCACTGTTCAAAACCCTAACAGAAGCCAAACCGCTATGCCTAATGAAGCAGAAAGACAAATTGATTTTCCAATTGAAACAGAAGAGCAGACTGCTGTTCCATTTGAAAAGGAACAACAGTGGGATGGAGTCCGTGTTAAAATTGAAAAAGATGATAAGATGGTTCAGACGAAGGCACCACCTTCAGGAGTAATAAGGGCTATGAATTCAAAGTAGCGCAATAAGAAAAGTCCAAGTAAAGCTCCCGACCTCCACGAATGCATGGAAAAAGGACCCAAAAACAAGAACCCTTCACCAACATTTGAAGCAGGCCCAACAAGAAGCAGAAAAGCTCAAGGAGCAAACGGTCCCCCGTGAAAAATATGAAGAATTCCAGTAGCAGTTAAGGAACGTCAACCTGTCTGAAAGCCAAGCTTTCGAAGGATGGCGAAAGGAACAAGAGAAGGTTGCCAAGGTAACCCGTAGATTAGATCTAGTTATTAAACAGATGGATACCTTGTGTGCTCTATACAATGATGTCCTAGCATGTAGGGCCCCTGCCAAAAACTATGCCCTGTTTCTAATGTAAAGGTACTTACAATTGAAAATTAAGGCTGTTAAGGCAGGTGCTCCCATAGAAATTAACACTATAAATGATTTTATAAATTGTTGTAAACATTATGGGGTAAAAGTACAAAGGTTATTATCTGAATTTTACCTGCATAACCTTAGACCGAGCTGAACCCTAGCCCTTTGGTTGGGGATATTCAATTACAAACATTTATTTCATTTGCAGTCAATCAAATTAAATGTCTTAAAGCCTACAATGCATTTCAGAGACAAGAAAACGGATTAGATCTATGGGTGAGAGATGAGCCTAGAGACCCAGAACAGTTATGAAGAAGCCATAGAAATCTCATGAGGGCTCCAAGAGTGATTGAAGCATTAGGACCCATGCATGAAGCAATCATTTGGCAAGGGCTTGAATTCTTTTCTTCGATTAAAGACCCTTCCGTTGAAGCAGCTAAATTTCGATATCGAGTATCTAATTCGAACATTCAACTTAGAGAGCCATTTAAGTATGAAAATTTTAAGCTTGTTGCTAACCGATTCCCCTTCTATGGTGAACTTGTTTTGAGGGCTGGGTCATCCTGGTTAGGATATAGATTCCGGAGTCCAATCATTTCGCATCCTGCACCCGGATACCAAGCCCTGTATGAGATGCCCGAGGGCCAGACAAGCCATTTCTTTGATCATCTAGTTTCGCATCATGGGTGTAGGCCCCCACACGAGATTCCATCTCCAACCTACTCCCTCACCGCTCTGCATGTCAACTACAATGTTTTCATGAGACCATGAAAAAGGGTAAGCTGGGGGGTGTGTGGAGTATCAAGGAAGGTATGTTTCGATGGTTATTTTGGTATTTTTTATTAAAACTCAGAAGCCTTTTGTATGGGAACTTTAGATAATGATAAGGATTTATAACGAAACACGAGAGATTAATGAGAAACACTGACAATCATCATTTCTATGTGTAGGAGGGAGGAAAAACGGAAGGTGGCCATTTCAAAGGTAAAGACAAGGATGAGCTAACTATTGTCCCTTTGACGGGAGACTGGAAGCAAACCAGATCAAAACGGATCAACCCAGGAAAGGACACGGAGATACCAGCACGAAGCAGAAAAGGAAAGAAGTGACGCAGTATTAACGATTCTGTGAATCCCTCAGGATCTTAGATCCTGAGGGATCGCTATTTTATCTACTTTCTGTATCTAGATATCTCCTCCATCTTCCTTATAAAAGGGATATAACTGTTGGCTACGAGAGGAGGTTCTTTTATGTAATTTCTTTTAAGGAAGATCAGGACTATGATCTTTATGTTTTGTTGAAGGCTTGAGTTCCTGTAATTTTATTTCATGCCTTAATACAAACTTGTTTACTCTTTTATCTTTGAGCCTGGATCTATCTTAAGCGGTGTACCCCTGGAGGCTAAGGGCCCGGCCCCGGAGGACACTTGATCTTATACCATTACGCGTGGTTTCTGTGTGGTTTGTTCATAGACATAATCTGGTAATCTATTGTGTTTTAAGAATATTATATTACATGCTCTGTTGTGTTTAGCTCGTCTCATGTTCTTGAACTTTATATTGACGCTGTGTCATTTTACCAATCCTTTAAGTATTGATTAATCTCTAGAGGACACTATCACTCCATTACAAAGTTCCTTACGATTGTGTTTAGCATTATAACAAGTTATCTTGAAAGGTCTGTGTTCACATGTTTATTGAATGTTATTGTTCTTCATCTTGAGATGCAATCGTATGCGTTTATTTAGATCAATAACAGAAGCAGATTGAGCATGTTGTGTTTCTAAGGTTTTGATCGGTAGTGTTGTTCCATCGTAGGTGTACATCTTTTAAGACTGAAGGATTGATGTTTTGATTGGAAAGATTAACTAGAATTACAGCTTGAGGAACTTGGTTACTGTTTATTTCAACTGCTGTTCCATTTCTGAATTGTTGTTCCATTTATTTTTTGTTCCATTTCCAGATTGCTAATTTGTTGTTTCTTAGGGACATTCTCAGGCTGTAGCGAGCCCCAACATCTGCTATTTGGCTCCCAGACCTCTGATCTGCTCCCATCAACTATGAAAGGGATGTGTTATTGCTATCGAGCCCTTGGCTGATTTGTTGTTCTATTTCATTGCTATTTCCCTTACTTGTTGTTTCATTTCTATTCATTAAGAATGGTCTCAGGCTGTAGTGAGCCCAACAACTACTATTTGGCTCCCAAACCTCTGATCTGTTCTCATCAGTTACGAAAAGGATGGGTTATTGCTACCGAACCTTTGGCTGATGCAATACTTGGTGTGATTTGGTCTTTTGAAGTAGTTAAGTTGTAGACTCACATTAATTTACTTTCATAGCTTTTAACTAGCTGTACTACAAGCATTACTCTGGCAAGTGCTAAGCCTCAGACTGAGACACTCTTTGAAATAACCAGACGTTCCCGGATTGACATATTAACGTGAGGTAACTAGAGGTGAAAGAGACCCATTTTATAGCTCTATAAGTAGGACTCAGGAAAGTTATTTCTGAATAGCCTACTAGTTCCCTTCAGGCCACAGGATCACCATCTGTAGCCTTTGTTGAGGTGCATAGTCCAACTGAAGAGTAGGACTTTCAAGAAATTGAAAATTCTACTCTAGAACTATTTCAGGAAGGGAATTTCAGTAATCTTTGTGAAGGAGGAGGAGAGACAGGGGAAACCAAGGAACCGAGATCTCCTCTTGAGATAACTCAACCATTGAACAACCCAGGCGGGGGAAGTTCTGCAAAAATCATCTTTGAATAAACTCAATCTCCTCGAACATTAGGCACTCTCATTATCCCAGATAGAGGAAGTGCTATTAAAGCTATTTCTGTTAAAGCCATTCCCTCTCAACCTAGGAATACCCTCCTAGTATCCCAAAAGGTTATTGGCATATATTTGACCCAATGGCTCAAAACCAGCCAAACACCAAAACCTCTACATTACAATACCCCATAGTGGATTCTGCAGAAAATGTGCCTATGAAAGAAATCCCTCTTCAACATATCCCTACATTCCACGGTCTTACATCAGAAGACCCAGATGCATTTATATTTGAATTCGATGTACTGTGTAGGGGATATGATTACACCACTGACCCCCAGAAACTGAAACTATTTCCCTCTACACTAAAAGGGGTTGCTTTAAGATGGTTTATGGGATTAGGCGGCAGGGTTATAAATAACTAAGATCAAATGAAAGAATCTTTTCTAAAAAAATACCAGGACTATTTCAGGTCTAGAGAACTGAAGGACGAAATCTTCCAAATGATAGCTAGACTAAACGAAACATTAGAGGAGTATGTGGAATATTTTCAGTATAATCTACAAAGATCTCCTTATGCATCACTGCCTTTACCTAATAATGTGTTGAAAACAACATTAATAAGGGGCATGAAGGAACAATGGATTGAAACATTAAACATTATGGGAAAAGGAAATATTTATTCAAGAAAATTTTTCTGACATTATTGATTTATGTATCAGGAGCTCGAGAGGTAGCACAAGAGTAAAACCGGTAGAACATGATCAGTTTGTAAGAGATAATAAAATCTCGACAGAAGGAGTAACATGTGTAGAAATTGGAAATTTATTGGAAAATTTTAAAACTGATATACTAGGGACACTAACTACACAACTTGATATTATGCAGGCCAAACAAAAGCAAATGGAGGTAGAACAGATTTGGCAATGTTTTGTCCCTGATGCAGGAAAAAGCATAGCCATAAGGAGTGTTCACTGGATGCAATCCAAACATGTGCCATCTGCACAAAAGATCACCTTATGGAGCGTTGTCCCTCACTTCCTCGATTGAAAGCAGTATATAAGGAAGCAGAATGTTGACACCTAATCTTCATGATTGGGGGAATTTTATGTAAATAAATAAATTAGGAATGTGAACAGTCATCGAGAGATGAACTGAACAATCACTCCTTATTGTATATAACAATGACCTACCTATGGAATAAGAGATGAATCAGTTGTTTGTTTTCTGGAGTTACTACCTGGCCTGACATGGTATCAAAGCCAGCTTCTTGTTTTAGCTATTATGCTCCTGTAACTCCTCTGTTCTAGCCTCAGCCTCTGCCTCTGCCTTATTCCCCTCTGTCCTGAAATAACCTGCCTCTTCCATATTCCTTTCCAGCACTGTGCATCTATCCATATTGTCCAGATAGAAGCATTGTACCATTCCTGTTTTAGCGTTGATGACTGAGTGATGTATGTTGAAGGAATCTGCATTGAATACGTTGGTCAATTGAATACGTTGGTTGCTAAAACATCTTGGTTGTGACTATCGATGGCATGGGAATCAGTCTCAAGACTCTGTTCGTTTCCATATATCTTGAATTTTTATTATTTACCTTCTCCTTTACGCTGCATAGGTTCCTAGCTTATTGTTTCCCTTACCATTACACTACATGACTCCCTAGGGTTTGTCAGCATAGACGTTTTAAAGTTTTTTTACATCTTTACACTCAAGATAATCGCTACATAAGTTCAAAGGTTTTTTGTGTCTACTTTGAAATTCACTCCTGGCGGTCTCTTCTTTTCTTCCTGGTATCAACATTTGTATTGAATGCGGAATGGTGTCAGCCATTTGTATTGAACTGCATTTGAATGCTATTGAACTGTGCTTTGGTATTGAACAGCGTAGAAGTTGGTATTGAACTGCATTTGAATGTTATTGAACTGTGCTTTGGTATTGAACAACGTACAAGTTGGTATTGAATTGCATTTGAATGGTATTGAACAGCGTACAAGTTTCTCCTGGTATTAACGTTGTCCTATTGAATAGTGTTTTGGTATTGAACAACGTACAAGTTGGTATTGAACTTCATTTGAGTGGTATTAAATTGCGTTGAATGGATTTTTTAACACAGCGTTCCTTGCTCATAATCGACTGGAGGTCTATATTATTGCTGCACATGGTATAATCCAGTGGTTTTAACGCTATCCCATTGCACTATGTGGTTGAATAGTATTTATACTGTGGCTTTATTAAGTGATATACACCGCATATGGACTGTATTTGAATCCATCCAGCAAATGGTATATGGCATATATATTGAATGGTATATATATTGAATGATATATATATATTGAATGGTTTTAATTTGTGTGTAGAGCTCTTATTTAAAAGAAAAAAAAGGGGGAGATGATATGGAAATATTATATGAGGATATTTTATAAATTTTGGAGACATTTGAAGAAAACATAGTGCATAAAGTATTTGAAATCTTTTTGCCTTTTTGAGTACAATTTCATTGTATATCAGCAGAAGTATTTTTTCTATCAGCAGAAGTTTTTTTTACAGAATGCATTCAATCATCTCTATGGTAGGAATAGTTCTCACTCGCAAGGAGAACTATCCTGATTGGTCCCGGATGA
>APFE031229111.1:20225-35985 GCA_000404065.3 Pinus taeda | reverse complement strand
CCCTTCTCTAAATGCATGAGAAGGGTTAAAATACTACTTCCTAATTCTAATAATAGTTTTTACAAAATTTTAGGATACGGTTTTCGAATGACCATCCTCTTTCTAATCTAAATAAAAAGAAACAACAAACTTCTAAAAATAAGCTACTTTTGAATTTGGTCCTTAAAACTACAAGTGTTCATCATGGACTTGAGAAGAGTCAGTTGGCTGACTTCTGTGCTGAGCTGGGCTGCGAAAACAGAATCTATGAGAGCTGGCACTACTTTCTCGGCTGAGTTTATGATGCATTTCACAGTCATCCATTGACTATGTGTCTTGACTAAGTATGCCCAGTAACACTCCCAATTTAACCTATTCAATGCCTGGATCGCTTTTCCCTCTTCCTGCGCCTTCTGCTTCTGCGTTCGGCTTTGAATGTTCTTAGCTCTTCGTTCCTGCAGATTACGAGTGAAGTGGAAATGACTGATTAAGAAAGGTGATGGGAGAGTTTTAAATGCAACAGATATATCAAATATGCCACTTTAAGTGAATTAATTCTTTACAAAAGCACACATCTTCATTTCATTTAATAACTGACAAGTAATTCATTTACTATCATTAAAAGCGCATGATCTTGGGCCAGATTATGGCAAGTGGATTTTCTTTGAATGGTGCGCCCGAAGGATTCGTGATTAAGTGATTCATGATTTTCTTACGTAGCATCGAAGATCGTGTCATCGCAAATTGTGCCATCGCAAATCGCAAGATCGCAGATTGCACCATCGCAGCGATCGCAACATCGCAGGTCGCAAAAGTTTAATGTTTGCCAAATATTGCCAGTTTATTTCTGCGATATGCAATCTTGCAATCGGTGTTATCGCAGATCGGTAGACCTTGAGGTTTTTCATGAAAGAGCATTACTTCATTGCGATGCGATGTTATGCTTAACACGGGGGCCTTGCGCATACCAATTTTATAGGGGAATGAAGGCATTTCCTATCTTTTTGCAACGTAATTTTTAAAGACCTTTACCTTATCGTAAACTTAGGTTAGAAAATATTCGAAAGACCTTTCTAAGCTTACGATGGTAACCTTATTTTGAAGAAAGAAAAACTTGATTTTTCTCAAAAATTAAACTAAGGGTCCCCGTTCATTCAGTATTTTGGTCAACACTTGAATGAACAAGGGGGGTTGTTGCTGGCCACAATAATTGGCTATTCACTTGGGAGAACCAGTTATCTCTGATATTCTATTGACGTTTTTTAAACTTCTGAAAACAAAAATTTTCTCAAAAAACTTAAACTTTATTATAGAAAGATAAAACATATTATACTTCAAACTGTCAATGATATTTTGTTTCAACCCCTTTCTATTTTAATTACTTGTATCCTTAGCTTGTCCTTGTGTTTACACCAGCCCTTACTTGGTCTTTAATAAAATTAAAATAAAGTCTTCCCTGTATAGCAGTCCTTTTTAAATATGCTTCTTTGTCGCAGGTAGAGCCTCTGCTGCCAGCAGGCGTCCATAGCCTCGATAGAGTTACCTATTAACCATTAATGATCCTTTATCCTGCTTAAGGTTGTTTACAACCTTTCAGAGAAAAACCCATTTTGACACTTTTTCCTTTTTTATTCTCTAAAGAACAATGTATTGGTTTGGTGGCCAAATTATGACGCATTCATTCACTTGATTTACACTTTTGCTGAACAAGCTGGCTCGTGATGAGACCCCTTGTCTTTTGATTGCAACAATCTTGAGTCGTTGCCCTGTTTTGGTGGACAGTATTGGCAAAGTCAGCAAGTTATAATATTTGTGATCATGATAAGTCGGCTCGTGATGAGACCTCTTATTCTTTGAGATATAGTGTTTTCTTGGATTGTTTCCCTGAATGCTGTGATTTCCTTTAGCAGGGAGGAAGTCAATTTTCTTTCCTTAAGAAAGTTCTGGACGACAATAATAGAGCTTCTTTGAAAATAACTGTCTCTACAGGGACCCCTTATTTTGTTATTGATACCTTTCATTGTACTGACGTAAAAAAATTCCTTCACTAAGATTGCTTTCTTCAAATTTTTTGGAGTTGAAACTAGTATCATATCTGGATTAAAGCTCTATTGATAATAAAGATCAAGTTTCCAAAAATATTTTCTGTTTATAGAAGCAGGAGTTCAAAATCTTGATAGAGAAAAAGGTGTCTTTTGTAAACGTCAAATGCTGTTAACCAAAGCAAACTTTATTATGGAGAAAAATACTTAACAAAGTGAGAGGAAGACATTCCCTAGGGTTATGTAGAGAGTAGGGATGATCTCTTCTCTTATTTTGCCTACCAACTATTAAAAGTAAATATAATAACCTAACTAAACTACTCTTACTCCTATCCTAACTATATACAAAAATTTGACTAGGTGAAATGATATTTTCAGTGGAGCCACCTTCTCATTTTTATTCCTGCAGGTATGTAGCTTTCCAACATTAGTGTTAAGAACGGAGCTTTTCCTGGACTGTTAATGTTGGATGTAAAATAAGAATGTATAACTTCAGTTGGAATTCTATCCGAAATTTCTTTCTCATGAAAGCTTCTTTCCAAATGGATATCTATTGGATCATAAAAATGAGGATGAATTTCTGTTATGGATTGATGATCTTGTAGTAGAGGAAGTTCTGGACTTCCTTGATACAGTTTAGCTTTCCAAAATGGTAGCTTGTCTTTTGAATGTTTTTTGATAAGGTGTTCAACATACCAGAATAATCTATCAAAAGTCTGAAAATTTAAAACACAATCCGATTTTGTACAAAATGAGTGCAAGTGAGAAAGGAAGAAACGATTATCTGTACAAATAGTGTTACAACACAACTGGGATTGGCTTGGAATATTTTGTTGTTCACAAGAACTAGTCAGGTCTTGTGAATCATAAGATAAGTTATGATTGGGAACAGGCATGGGGGGTTCTTCATGATACAAATCATAGATTGGGATATTGTCTTGGATCGTAAAATCAGGTGAATGGTCTTTCACATTGAAATGAGGATTGAATGATATGATTTTCAAATTAGAATATCTCTCATTATTTGAGTTTTGATGGGTTACTTGAGATAAATCAATAACATCATCGTTGGCAAAGTAACCATCATAAATGATTTTACAGGTTTCCCTAGATTTTTCTTTTTTGTCATATATTTTTAGACAAGGAAGGTCAAGTGGTTCTTGTTTGAAAATAATCAAAGGATGTTCTATAGCCGTCTTTTTATCCTGAAAACCTAGCGATGATTCATTTGAATAGTCCTCTATGTTTTTTGAAATATCTTTAATGTTGAGAGGGGAAAAGTTATCATCACTAAAAACATCAAGATAAAGAGAAAAGTGTGATTCTGAAACAACGCATTTAAAAATATCATCATGAAAAAATCTTCGTTCATCAGATTCAACATAGACATCGGTCTTTAGATCATACCTTTGTGTACTGATACTTTTTGAAAGAGAAATAGTTTGTTGTTCTAACCTTGGCATCTGCATTTGTTGACTCGTAACGATATTATCTGACCTTGTATCAAAGCCATCTCCTGGTTCCAAGGCAGGCTCTCCTCCAGCATCCTCGCTTTTGTCTTCTTGCATTAGGGTATGCATGACTCCGAGGCTTTGGGGACTTTCTTCGTTATGGGTGATTGGTATATTCAAATTGGGATTCTCGTTCATATTAGAAGAAAATAAAACAAAACTCGGACTAATTTATGCTTGATCAGATATAGGAGGGAGGGAGTGTTCAGCATAATCTAAAGATTCTTCATCTATGAGTTCATTTTCCAAATCGCACTTTAGACAATTAAGATGAAATCGCATATTAAAATCCCTAACAGATTCATCTTGTTTCCGTAGATAATCGATTTCATCATATGCCTGGTCATAGTCATAACAATCAAATTCAACAATGAAAGTCTTGACGAATTGTTCCTAGCTGTGAATTGATGCAACTGGGAGGGTTCTGCACCATTTTCTTGCTTCCGTCGTGAATGTAAGGGTAAAAATTCTGCATAAAATGCCTTCATCAATTCTTTGAACATCAGAACTTGAAACTCTTTGAATAAATTGAAGAGCATGATTAAAAGCAGAAGAATTATTCTTACTGTTGAATTTTACCTGAGATAAGAATCTTACCACTTCAGGTGGAGTGTTGGAAGAGGTAGGGACATGGATGCAACTCCAAATGGGAAGTTTGTGAGCAGCGATCCAGATTCAAATGTTACGATTGAAAATCACTCCAACAGACACTATGTTCAGGCCCTCGTTCTAGCGCCAAATATGTTGAAGCCCCGAAAATTGGGTCGACAAAAAGGGGGATACCCACCCGGTCTGGACCTTGGTTGGTAGCTCCTTATCCGTTTGGTATAGCGGGTCCGACTGGGGATAACAGGACTAGTTTCTTGATATGAGGGTGTGTGTGTGTGTGTAGAGTTGAATAATGCTGATATAAGAGTACTTTAAAGCTAATCTAATTCAGATTCTTAAACTAACTCTATGCTATTGTAATCTAATGAGAAACAACACATCTAATCTATGCTAACCTAGGATGTATATCTTCTATTATGCGATCTAAAGAGATTTCAAACAATAACTGGTAATAAATATCATTCAACTATCATAAGAATAGAAATCATTCAGGATAAACCACTTTGCATAAGAAGTTAGGCAAAACAGTTGTGAACAGCATATCGCATAATAAGTTATTCATATGTTAAACATAAATAAATGAATCCACCATACAGAGGTGCCAAATGGTAACCCATACATTCATGCAATAACATATAAACAACTGAAAACTGTAAATCACTTAAAGAATATAAGCAGAAATTGCCAAGAGATAAAAGTACCATTTATGACTAATTCTACCCACAAACTTCAAGCAAAAAACGATCTATCTCTACTTGTTCTAACATCTACTAAGAGTACAAAAGTGCAACATCAGTAGCAGACATCAAAATGCAAATTAAAATAAATCTCGATCCATCCATTCATCAAAACTTCCTCTGAGGGTGCAGAAGTGCATGTTCCGAGGACAAGTTTTTGACAAATTTTTGGACCCTTCTCTAAATGCATGAGAAGGGTTAAAATACTACTTCCTAATTCTAATAATAGTGTTTTTACAAAATTTTAGGATACGGTTTTCAAATGACTTTCCTTTTTCTAATCTAAATAAAAAGAAACAAAAAACTTCTAAAAATAAGCTACTTCTGAATTTGATCCTTAAAACTGCAAGTGTTCATCATGGACTTGAGAAGAGTCGGTTGGCCGACTTCTGTGCTGAGCTGGGCTGCGAAAATAAAATCTATGAGAGCTGGCACTACTTTCTCAGCTAAGTTTATGATGCATTTCACAGTCATCCATTGACTGTGTGTCTTGACTAAGTATGCCCAGTAACACTCCCAATTTAACCTGTTCAATGCCTGGATCGCTTTTCCCTTTTCCTGCGCCTTCTGCTTCTGCGTTCGGCTTTGAATGTTCTTAGCTCTTCGTTCCTGCAGATTACGAGCGAAGTGGAAATGACTGATTAAGAAAGGTGATGGGAGAGTTTTAAATGCAACAGATATATCAAATATGCCACTTTATGTGAAGTAATTCTTTACAAAAGCACGCGTCTTCATTTCATTTAATAACTAACAACTAATCCATTTACTATCATTAAAAGCGCATGATCTTGGGTCAGATTATGGTAAGTGGCTTTCCTTTGAATGGCGCGCCCGAAGGATTCGCGATTAAGTGATTCATGATTTTCTTACGTAGCATCGAAGATCGTGTCATCGCAAATTGTGCCACTGCAAATCGCAAGATCGCAGATTGCACCATCGCAGCGATCGCAACATCACAGGTCGCAAAATTTTAAAGTTTGCCGAATATTGCCAGTTTATTTCTGCGATATGCGATCTTACGATCGGTGTTATCGCAGATCGGTAGACCTTGAGGTTTTTCCTTAAAGAGCATTACTTCATTGCGATGCGATGTTATGCCTAACACGGGGGCCTTGCGCATACAAATTTTATAGGGGAATGAAGGCATTTCCTATCTTTTTGCAACGCAATTTTAAAAGACCTTTACCTTATCGTAAACTTAGGTTAAAAAATATTCGAAAGACCTTTCTAAGCTTACGATGGTAACCTTATTTTGAAGAAAGAAAAACTTGATTTTTCTCAAAAATTAAACTAAGGGTCCCCGTTCATTCAGTATTTTGGTCAACACTTGAATGAACAAGGGGGGCTGTTGCTGGCCACAACAGGATGTTTCCATCAATATAGATAGAAGTGATACTATATGGTATTTCCTATGTCAAGCACCATTAAAAACCTTCTAAAGAATGTGTACTTGTAAAGTGCATAATTGCATTGCTCTAGTTGTTCTAATGTTCTCAATAAAAGAGGTATTGGCTTGGTAGTTTCTAGTTTTTATGGTAGTTTCTAGTACCAAATCAATGTGTTTGATGTCATTTCTTCCTAAGTGGTGATCATGCTGCCCGTTTTGATGTCATTTTTGAACTTCTTAGTGGTTGTGCCTAATTGTTATTTATTCTTCTAATAGTAGGTATCTAGTGGAGGAATTTCTTCGTAATTCTATCTAAATGATATCAGAGAATATATTCTACCCTTGTTTCATTTGTCCAAAAATGTAAAGAAGTGACTACTTCCTAGCCATATACTAGTTTAAAGGGCGTATGACCAGTCTATCTCTTATACGCAGTCATATAGGTTCAAAGTGTTAATTTTTCACAAAGCGACATTTTTTTTTATTTGATAATTTCATTTCATCATTAATACATTAAGTTCACCCCATATCATCATTACATTATTCAAATCTACACCACTATACATCAACATATGCAATTATACAGAAAGAAACAATATCATCATCATCAATGTTGCAAAACATAAAAGGAATAGTAGAAGAAAGCATGCACACATATAGAAACACCAGGATTTGTCCAAGACAAGGGGAAAACCCACTATGGGGAAAAATCTTGCAAATATTCTTATTCTTAGATCGTCATCAAATGATGCAGCAAAAGAGAGTACAATGATCCATAACTTTATCTATGCAGCAAAAAAATAATGATATCTATGAAATATATCTAATTATGGTAGGAATAAAAAACCTCATACTGATGGTTGTAATGTGTTGTCACAAATTGATTTCAACTACTATATACTACTATCACTATGACGAACACTATTGAACATTGTTGTTACTAAGTGAAAACTTTGGAATATTGAAATCTCATCTCTTAGTCTTGGATGTAGGGAGGAGGAACAATGCGAGCAACTATAGCAGCCCTAAACACTCTCTGAGAACTGTGTGCCAGTGACTATGGCAACCCAGAGACTCCCATACCATTTTTTTCATGTTTTCAAGGACCAACGCATTATATCTACACAAAAAATCTTGGCCAGTCCCCTGAATTTATGGTGTGTGCATCTGGGAGAGCCTGGACGCTCTCAAGGCCACTCTGTGCGAGCGTCTGGG
This sequence comes from Pinus taeda, assembly GCA_000404065.3. NCBI lineage: Eukaryota > Viridiplantae > Streptophyta > Pinopsida > Pinales > Pinaceae > Pinus > Pinus taeda. The sequence goes on along the minus strand of APFE031229111.1, from coordinate 28,505 downwards.
TCTGACACCTCCAGATCTTCCTCTAAGGCACAAGACACTTCAATAAGCCTTTTTTCTAGTGTATAAGGTTCTATGTATGCTCTCATAACCACTGTGTGCCAGCGTCTAGGGACCAAAATGCCTTGTTCTGTGCTAACATCCAGAAATCAGAAAACCCTAACTTAGAGCAAACCTCATGCTTTGGATTTCAAACCCTTGCGCGAACTCCTTCCATCGAACCTATGTGAACTAAGAAAAAAGAGAAGGTAATATGTGTCCAAATGATCATGAGGTCTATTCTATTTATAAGCTTTCCTAAGGGTTCACTTGGGGTTAAGGCTAACCCAAGAAGTTACTCATGTGGATAGGGCCAACCCATTCCGTAATACATGTATGAATAAAATAATTCATAACTCAACTTACGCTTCACCAAATTGGGTGACATTTAGGTCGATTTTGGTCCTCTAGAAAATAGAAATCTAATTAAATCATTATGGCAGTCATTTGAGCCATCCTAGGTAGAATTTTACCATAGTTTCAAAAATTAACACTCCCTCTCAACTAGGAAGAATTCCACTTGCCAATATATGTCCATCTATCAATATGCCATTCTGGAATCTTCAAGTGTCATCATGTATCATAATGGATCATCTTTGTCATGTAGCATTATTCCACGTCCAACTCAAGTGTCTCATCATCACAAATCATCATTGTACATATCGATCTATCCTTTTCTTATTACTTCTTATCTCTTGATTGTTCTTGCTCATATGTTGAACATTCTCAGATCTAGAAGAAGAATAATTTGATATCAGAGGGGAGATTAAGATACCACCCTCTATTCATCAAGTTACTACCTGGAATCTCTGCCGGCAAGATAATACCCGAAATATCATCATCAATCATCATCAGAGATCATATCATCAAGGAGCACATATTATCCCATATCGAGCAATAGGATAACTCATCACAGAGGAGAGTACACCCTCGATCATAGATCACATAGGGGAGTACACCCTCAACCCTAGAATTTCATCAGGGAGCTTACCCTCAACCACAAATCTTATCAGGTTATCTCAACCCATTCTATTGCTTACCAATCTTCCCATCAATGACCCTGAATAGTCATGTGGTAGAACAGATGCATCATAATCGACTTAGGTTATACACCCCAAGTACGCTCTCAACTCATTGACCATATGAGGAGAAGTATTCCTGACAAGCTGGTCTGCTTGTGCGTGTGATGCCAAATGGGATATACTCTGTAAAGACCAAATAGGGGAGTAGCATTCTCTAACCTTATGAAGATAGCAGAGAAGAATTATCCAACCCTATGGGTAAAAAATAGGGGTAAAACCCTATTTTCCATAGTTCCCTCAACCCCAGGTGCCCTTCTCCCTCAATTCCTCACCCTGGGAGATCAAACAAGGGGGAAGAGTTGGCTCAGTGTCCTCAATCATCACTACTCTCCTCATACTCATGTCTGGTATCATCTAGTCTCAATAGAATTTGTTTCCTATTCATATAGAAAATCAAGTCAAATATAATGTCAGAACATAAATAATCATATAAATAAAAAAAGGATACCATAATCATCCTCCCTCTCAAGGAGGTGCCAACCACAATCCTGATCTTGTTTCCAATAGATGCACTATCTCAATATATGAGAGTATTTCAGTCCCAACTATGTGTATATGGGATTCTCAATCATCGTAATGTAACCATGTCATATCCACATCATGCCCAAATATCTCTGTAAGGATCTTCTATATCTTGCCTCATAGCTAGCCATGCTAACAGCATCATGATCAACCTCGGTCATGCTATGGACATCTCATCCAAGATATCATGGTAGATCTCATACTAAAGCAACATCCAAATGTGCTTATAAATAATAATCTCAAATATCAATAATACATATGTAGACACATATCATAGGAGAAATATCTCATTCTAAAAAAAAGAATACCTCATGTTGATATTTCAAAGCATGCTTGGTGGCACTCTATGTGGGTGAATATCTCCATTATGAATTCATTCAGGTTCTATTACATCATATAATAATATATATATAATATATTATATATAATATACTTATTTATATAATATATTATAATGGATGCTCAAAATGGAACATTTAAATGCTTCAATAAACGATCAGATTCCATGTCAAGTTCAACAACATCTTGAGCTTCAAATCAAAGTATCCAAGGAAAAAAACATTTTCCAGTAGCTTTGCAATATGGAATTTGTTTCCTAATTTCCAAAAAATGATCGAGTCATCATGCCATGATACATCATTTATGGATTCAGAATCCATCTCCCTCTGACTTAGATCATTAGAGGCACATCACCTATTAATAGTATACCATTAGGATATAAAACCAAAACCAAAATATATATCAAAGCCATACATCAGAATTCATCATCCTGACTTCATCAAATAACTATCAAATATAGACATATCTAGATTGCAATTCTCTACGCATATTGTCATGCTAAACCATCATAATCATCCTTACATAAATCAATGTTGTACCATCAACAATAAATTCAATTCATTAGATTTTAGAAGCCATATCATGACCATTATCAAATTCATCGTTATCATAGCATTAATACTTTCAACCAAGAGACAAGTAGCTTAGAGTTTCCTATAGATCCACATCTCATGTAACGTACTAAAAAAAAGACAATAATATACTCTACTCTTTAAATATAAGAAGTAATTGGTCTATGAAAACAATAATCAATAAGAGGAAGATAATCAAAGACACATAACACAATTGTTTCTCTCAAGAAAGACACTACTCACAACCCTGACTATCTATTTCATTAATCATAAATTTGAGTGATAATACAAAGTTTTTTCTCACAAGAACAATTTTGTACAAGTATGATCAACTTTCTACCTCACAAGCCCACACCGACCAACACTTAACTAATTTGTGCTACCTGCTAAGCCCCTATTTCCTTGTGCAATTCCTATGAGCAATAACACATATTTAAATGGGAATTCCTCCTTCCATAATTTCAGAATCCAAATCTAGGTTCTCTTTTGATTTCTTGCATGATCTGTACAACTCAGATCATTCTACAATTGATAGTACAATATCTCTACACTCTAGTCTCAACTAGGTATTTCTATGAACTGACATGCATGAGTTTCTCATGAGGGAATATTCAGTTAGCTGGAGTAGCACTGAGGATGCACCAATGCCCCAACTCACTACTAGACCTCTACTAGTTCTAGAAATAGTTAGAACTAGTTTAACTATCTATAACTCATTCAAACTGAGTTATGTAATTACAACTCAAATAAACTCATCCTGGACCCCTAAAATTTAGGAAGAACATATACATGACTACATAAATACTTCCAACTTGAAATTCCTAAGCTAATTATGTCAATTAAACTTAATTAACTATTTACAAGTTGTTATGAGAATAGAATTTGATTTCAATTCACAGTTTAATTCAAGGAAAAAATAAATTGGAATTTATTGTTGCCATTTCTCAATAGGTAGAGCTCATATCAAGTCTGAATTCGATTATTATCATGTCAACAAGTTGTAATCAAACATGCAATATAATTTTGAGGATTCATTAAGTCATTCTCATAATCATAACATAAGTCATTTCTATCGCTATGTGAAAATGCATACACCAAGGACGAGTCATGCATGTTCCATTTTAATGTTGAATCACAACTATCAATACCTTAACCAATGTTCTAGGAACAAGGAGGCCAATACAAAATCATTTTTTCTGAATACCCACATAATTCATTATGCCCACATAGCATAGACATCAGGGTAAATCAACAATCTTCAAATCCAATCATTAAACATCAAATCAAGTCCAAATTAGTTATTGTAGAGAAATCTATAGTCAAAGCACATCTCAATCATTAATTCAAAGTTATTTTCAAGAATCATGAAAAAACACCATCCATATATAGTAGTAAGCCAAATCGTGCCAAGCTCTTGTAGCACAAACATAGTGACATATTTATATGTATGTCCTAGTCACCTACAAACACAAGTTCAATCTTCATGTTCATGTTATGGAAAACCTTCAAGTTTTTCCTGCTATAAGATCTTGTTGTTATATGCAATACATCTATGGTACTAATATCTTCTAGGTGGGCATCTTATTTCATGCACAATACTTCACTATATGATCAACAATTTAACTCAAAAATTTTAGAAGTCAGTTAACAGTGGCAGAATATGTCAGGGGCATCATGATTCGAAGTTCAGATAGTTTCAAAAAGCTTTAAATTATGGTTAACTATATGAAAACCTCTAGTCTCTCTATTTAGGTTAGAATGAGAACAACTTTAGCTGCCTAGACGTTGTCTAGGCCTGAGCATGCGTACATCCAACGATGAGATCTCCTAGATCTGTGACTGTTTCTGGAGAAGAAAGCCTAATTTATGTACAAGCTTCATATCTGAGACTTTTTTTCATATCAATACTATCATATGAACATAGATCATACCTCAGAAACACATAATGCAAATAATAGTATGAGTAAGAGTCTTGAAAAGAGATTCTCCCTTTGAATGGGGATCTACAAAATTCATCTTCATTGACATCATAGGCTTGTCTCTACTAGATCCAAGCAACAAAAGATCTTGTTAGATCATAAACATATATTTATCATGCTATCGACATTTTGACATCATTTTTTCATCAAAGCTTTAGACTAAAAGCAGTAGATAGATGCAACATCATATCTCTAAGATTATGAACACAATAACACATTCTATCAAGCCACTCCATCAAGTTAGGAAATTCAATTTAAGCATATACCCTGAAGACATGACCATAGTTAGTAATAGATCCACTTATCAATCTTACACTTGTACATCTCACATCAAGGTTATCGTGCTCTTCATGACCAATGAGATCAATTTAGGTCATTAAATAAAGATTTATCAAAACAACAAGTGTGTCAATCACTCTTTCCATATGATTCTGTCATGCTTATCACAAGCGTTACCAACAAACTCATGTATAGGATTTGATGAGCTATCCTTCTATACATGAAATCCATCATGAAAAGTATCAAAAATATCATTTACTAGAGTCAAGGTGCTAGCCTTATTTATAGGATCAAAATATCCAAGGGATAGATCATAGATGCTAGCTAAACATCAAGTGTATCAATGTATCAACATTAGATAGCCTCATAGAATTCAAGAAGATAAAAAAGTTCAACACCAGGTGCATTATTTCATCATAGGAAACATAGATCCAAGTCACTTTCATATGCATGTAAGACCCATTAAAGAAAGACTCGTTCTCATCATACCTTAGGGCTTACTGAGCCAATGGCGTAAACATACCATGCATACCTTGTGTTATTACATGCACACCTTTTTTTATTGACATAGGCCGCTTGAAGCACTTTGTCATATTTTCATCAAGTACCTGTTTATCTCTTTCCATATCTGAATCTCAAAATGATCCTCAAGATGGATCTACTCATCACATCTCATCAAGGAGGTTAGGAACATCCATATACTTAAATACACATGTAGGAAGTACAAGCAATAGACATAATCATCAGATTAACAAGTAAGAAGCATCATAAGTCAATAAATACTTATCTTCATTGAGAGGTGATCCTCTCCCTTTTGAACCAATATTCAAGAGCCATTAATTTCCATGGTCCATATACCAATGTTTCCTTCAAGCATCTAATTAGTTCTGCTAGGGATTATCCCATCTAGGGCTTCATCGAATCTTCGTCAAGTTCTTCACATAGACCATGTTAGAGTTTAATACATCAAATCTCAAATCTTTAACATAAACTAGCATTTTATCTCCAACCCTAACCTCATATAATCCATCAAACCCTAGTAATAAAGATGCCTAAGGTTTTCTTCAAACCCTAGAATTCTTTTAGATTCCACCATCCTCTTCTTTCTTCCATCAAAGGTGTCATCATCATAGTTATCTCCATGAATTTTGTTCATCCCAGCTCTGATACCATGCTAATTTTTCATAGGGAAACATTGCTCTTTTCTTTAATAATTGCATTTCATCATTAATACATTAATTTCACCCCATATCATAATTACATTATTTAGATCTACACCATTATACATAAGCATGTGCATTTATACAGAAAGAAACAACATTGTCATCATCAATGCAACATAACATAAAAGGAATAGTAGAATAAAGAATGCACACATACAAAGACACCAGGATTGGTCCAAGACTAGGGAAAAACCCCCTATGTGGAAAAACCTTGCAAATATTCTTCTTCTTAGATTATCAAATGATGTGCAACAAAAGAGAGTATAGTGACCCATAACTTTATCTATGTACCAAAACAATTATGATATCTATGAAACGGATCTAATCATGTTAGGAATCAAAACCCTCATATTGATGACTGTAATGTGTTGTCACAAACTAATGTTAATTGTTGTATATTGTTGTCACTGTGTCAAACACTATTGAACATTGTTGTTACTGAGTGGAAACTTCAGAATACTGGACTCGCATCCCTGAGTTTCAGATGCAGGGAGGAGGAATAGTGCAAGCGCCTATAGCAACCCTGGACACTCTCTGAGAACTGTGTACCAACGACAGTAGCAGCCTAGATGCTCCTATACCATTTTGTGCATGCGTTCAGGAAAAAATCATTATATCTACACAAAAACCCTAGGTCTATCCCTTCAAAATACTATGTGTGCATCCGAGACAACCTGGATGCTCTCAAGGCCACTCTGTGCAAGCGTCTGGGGACCAACATCCCTAGACTTTCCTCTGATACCCTAGACACTCCAATAAGCCTTTTTTCTAGAGTCCAAGGCTCTCTGGACACTCTCATGACCATTGTGTGCTAGCATCCAGGGACTAGAATGTCTTGTTATGTGCCAATGTCCAAAAACCAAAAAACCCTAACTCAAATGGAACCTCATGCCTATGATTCCGGACCATTGCACAAACTCCTTCCATCGAACATGTGCAAACCAAGGCAAAAGAGAAGAGAAAATGTGTCCAAATTTTCTTGAGGTCTCTTCTATTTATAGGCTTTCCTGAGGGTTCACTTGGGGTTAAGGCTGACCCAAGCAATGATTCATGCAGTTAGGGCCAACCAATTCCATAATACATGTATGAATAAAATGATTCATAACTCAACTTGTGCTTGACCAAATTGGGTGATCTTTAGGTTGAATTTTGTCCTCTTGAAAAGCGGAATCTAATGCAATCATTATCTCGGTCATTTGAGTTGTCCTAGGTGTAATTTTACCGTAGTTGAAAAATTAACACAAAGTACTATAAGAACCTTGTCATCCCAATAATCTTTATCAATTCCACAAATTTTAGTTAACCTCTTGTGAATATTTTTATTAAAGGATACAACTACATCATTATCTTGAGGATGATATGCCAACATCTTCATATGATCAATCACGATTTCTTTAAATAGTACTAGGATCGTCCCATTAAAAAAATGAGTTCCTTTGTTGGTATTCATGTTTAAGGGATAAATGAATCTTGTGACTATATTTTCACTTATAAATTTGATAGTAGATTCCTTCATGTAAGATTTAGCTGGTTCTACCTCAACCCATTTTATTAAATATTCATTTGTGGTAATTATGTATTTTTCTCCCATCCTTCTGGTTATTTATGAAAATGTGCTAACAAATTTGACTGCCCAAATTCCAAATGATAAACAAGGGCTTACTGAATGTAAAGAGACTTCGTTTTTCCATAAAGGTCAATCCATTCAACATGAAATGTCACATTATCTTACCTTTACCTAACAATATATTTGCAAATTTATCCATCAAAGTCTTATCCAAATGGTCTTTGTTGTATATTCTTGAAAATGACCTCCTATGGGGCCAACAAGAGCTACGATTAATGATACCTTCACATCTTCTTAATATAATTCCATTTATATGAGTGAAGGGGATCCTTTTAATGCTAGGAAGTTAATTTTATTTTCAAGAATATCATTAGGGGATTTACCTTCTTCTAAATGTTGAACTATTTTTTATAAATCTATAGATGAATCCTTCACCTGAAATATGTGAGTTTCTAGGAGTTCATCATCAATTCTAGTCAGTTCTTCACCTATTTCTAGTCGAGACAAGTGGTCATGTCTAACATTATTTTACCTAGTTGGAAAACTATGTTGAATTCAAATTCTTGAAATAATAATGTCCATCAACATATTCTTCCTTATTGTACTGGTTTGTTCACCAAGTATTTTAACTCTTGATGACCACTAGAAAACATAAAAGGATCTTCTGATAAATAATGTTGA
>APFE031229111.1:3294-15452 GCA_000404065.3 Pinus taeda | reverse complement strand
CACTGAAAACAACAGTTACCAGGTTTTACGACGCCGAAATACGTCTCTAGCCTAGACCTCTAGATGTTGTGCGTTAAGTTCCAAAGCGTTGTTAGATTCATTGAATTTATTTTAAGTTGATATTGCATAACAATTTGCCTTTCAGGTTCACTGCGTGATGTGTATATAATTCCTAAAATGCAGTTTAAGATGATAAACAAATATTTAATCTTCTTTTAGCAATGAAAATCCTAGCTACTAAGGAAAGAAAGTTAAGAATCTTTCTGCAAAGAGCACAAAGCACAGACTAAATGCACAGTCCTAAATCAAACCAAGCAATCAAAATGCAAATTCACATGCATGTATATTTGTTTTCAGCCTTCTCAATGTATGAATGAGGATAAGAAAGCTATGTGCAAATCTGAATTACTTTTAAAGCGACAGTACTCCACAAATTTCTTTTTCAAAATGACATGAAGGTAAGAGGGACACTTTGCGATTTTGAAATGAAAATTTCTTTTCAACACTTTAAAAACTACTAATTCAAATCATATGCAATAGCAACTGTATAATCGACAATCATAAAAAATGGAATTGTTTTCTAAAACTAAAAATGACAGCTACGACACTTTCAAATCCAGAAATGACAGTTCGGCTATGCTACTTTTTTGCAAAAGAGAACTGAAAATGACGCACAATACATAAAAAACACTTACAATTCTTTTCACTAAGGAGGTGGAATAATGCAAGAGAAGGGGGTTTTCACAGAAATACACTAACTATAGACAACGAAACTCCTGAATAGGACTGAAAACAGTGAGAAAAAACCATAGTCTGAGGGTAAAGTTAACCCTCCCTGACCATCGCACATGTTACACAGTGAAACCAGTATGCAGCGCACCTACTGCACTCGGGAAGTGCGATGCATATAGTTTGCCTTGAAGGCAAGGTGCGATGGTACTAGTGCGAGACTTTAAATAGGTTTTCACTCACAGTTTGCAGTTCAGTTCGGGGATTTAGGCTGAGTAAGTAATGTTCAGTGTATGTAAATCACAAGGGTGATCTAAAGAGGTTACTAGAAACACCACTTAGGGCAATTAGATTTCTTGCAGATCTATTGTTTAATTCATAAACAAAACCCAGAGATAGACTGAAGCATCATTAATCTACTTTGAATTTGTATAACAAATGCAGTTCGAAGGCTAGCTGGCTTGACTTCAGGCTCTGTCTGTAAGTTTATAAAAGAAACAAAGATAGATAGGCTAACAAACAACCTAGTCGCTCCCCAACGGAGTCGCCATTTTGTTACCGGGAATAGTGTCCACTCGGATGCTGCTATTCCCACTAAGATGGGTGGCTATCTTAGAATCAAACAAGTAAAGTCTACTTTCGTTTTCTTTTATGAAAATAGACAAGAGGAGAACCAAGAAGACCAACCTTAGTCTTGCGTTTGATTTCCTCTCCTTCTTGATAGAGCTTTTCCGCTTCTTCTTCATCTGCCCAGCTTCAAAGAGAACATGTGGAATCATAGCAAGATACTACTATCGAAGAAAAAAAGATCTATATTCATAAATAACACAGGACCAGATGTGTGTTAACCATATAAATGCATATATAAACAAGTACCCAAGAATATGGAAGAAAACTAGAATAGATTTATTAAGATGAAAAGTAGCAAGAGGATTACAACCATATGTTCTGACCCAGCATCATCCTCTAGCTAGGAAGCCCTTCTTCACCTCAAGCAAAGCTTAGATCACCCAACACTATGAATGTACAACAGAAAACCAACAACACTTCTCTATAAGATACAAAATTCTAGCCCCTGCATCTCTATGATGAGGGATCCATATATATATGATTACAAAGAGGTCAGTCATCTTCTGGGATCTTGATTAGTGTCCTTGTCAGGCAGAAAGAGTCAATTTTGCAGACAAAACCAACCTCCCTAGAAGCCTAAGGATTTCTAGTGACAAACAAGACAATTAAGAACAATCCTTCTCTAAATATGCATTTACCATATAAGAAATCAAGTGTTTAGATCCTACATGTAGTCCAACGTTGTTGTAGTAGTCCAGCCTCGTCGATCCGGATGAGCTCCTCCTTCTCTCCAAAACCTTTATTCACTAACAATCAAATGATTAAATAACACCTGAATATCTCATAAAATAAAACATATTTAACATACAGACCAAGGAGTATATGAAACAACTCATAAATAACAAATTGTTGAGAAGAATGGACTTATTTGTATTAAGAGGAAACAAAAGAAACCATTACAACCTGAGCCTTGGTGTTGTGCAGGTCCCTCCCAGGTTCCAACAAGAGTTTTCCTTTACTTTGATAAGCTCACCCACTTCCAAATGAAACAAGAAAGGATAGGAATCTCTCCTCACAAGCTTCTACAAGGAAGTCCTAATTCCAGAAGCATCTACCCTTTGGAATATTCAGCTTTCAACCTCCCTCCTTCTGGCCTAATGCCTGTATTTATAGTGCTTTAGAGGAAGTTAATCAGGTCCACCATCAATGGGATAAGCCCCTCTTTGGATGGGGTAGCTCCCCTCTTGATGGGATAAGTTCCTCTTTCATAGGGATACATGAACCATCTGGAGGCGCTCAATACACGTCGAACCATCTTCTAGAATGCTCTAGAGATGATCACAAGTAACTTTTTTAAGATGAAACTTGCGCCTTTTGACCTTTACAGGGGTACGCACCCATCCCTTTACATACAGAGCGTACAAGTATGCAGGTATTGTGAACTTGGGTTGCGTACACGCAGGTAAGGCTGAGAGAAACTTCATACCCAGAGATAAATATATTTTTAAAGACTTTCTCTCTTTCTTGAAGTTTGACATGGAGAGCAGAGGTATGAGGCTTGCCAAGGAAGATAGTATGACAGTGAATGGAGCCATACTAACTGCAAATAGTCATGGTGACAAATTTTAGTGTAACAGATTGCCCCCTAAAGTGCGAAGCCTGTAATAGATTAGGGTTTTATATTATCTAGGAAGGCTGAAGTACTTTATCATTTCAAGGATTGTCCAGTGGAGTCGCCATTTTGTCATGTGGAAAGAGTTAATCTTGCGGACAAAACCAACCTCCCTAGAAGATTAAGGCTTTCTAGTGACAAACAAGACAATTAAGAACAATCCTTCTCTAAATATGCATTTACCATACAAGAAATCAAGTTTTTAGATCCTACCTACAGTCCAACACTGTTGTAGTAGTCCAGCCTCGTCGATCCGGATGAGCTCCTCCTTCTCTTCGAAACCTGCATTCACTAACAATCAAACGATTAAATAGCACTTGAATATCTCATAAAATAAAACATATTCAACATACAGACCAAGGAGTATATGAAACAACTCATTAATAACAAATTTTTGAGAAGAATGGACTTATTTATATTAATAGGAAACAAAAGAAACCATTACAACCTGAGCCTTGGTGTTGTGCAGGTCCCTCCCAGGGTCCAACAAGAGTTTTCCTTTACTTTGATAAGCTCACCCACTTCCAAATGAAACAAGAAAGGATAGGAATCTCTCCTCACAAGCTTCTACAAGGAAGTCCTAATTCCAGAAGCATCTACCCTTTGGAATATTTAGCTTTCAACCTCCCCTCCTCTGGCCCAATGCCTGTATTTATAATGTTCTAGAGGAAGTTAATCAGGTCCACCATCAATGGGATAAGCTCCTCTCTTGATGGGATAAGTTCCTCTTTCATAGGGATACATGAACCATCTCGAGGCACTCAATACACGTCAAACAAGCTTCTAGAATGCTCTAGAAATGACCACAAGTAACTTTTTTAAGGTGAAACTCGCGCCTTTTGACCTTTACAGGAGTACGCACCCACCCCTTTACTTACAGAGCGTACAAGTATGCAGGTATTGTGAACTTGGGTTGCGTACACGCAGGTAAGGCTGAGAGAAACTGTGTACCCAGAGATAAATATATTTTTAAAGACTTTCTCTCTTTCTTGGAGTTTGACATGGAGAGCAGATGTATGAGGCTTGCCAAGGAGGATAGTATGACTGTTGATGGAGCCATACTAACTGCAAATAGTCATGGTGATAATTTTAGTGTAACAACGAGTAAGTGGATCGAGGAGAGGGATATTATCTCGAGGCGAGGAGATGGCAGGGTACTGACGGAGGCGGGTAGATCCGTCAGGATGTCAGAGAAGTGACAATGGAATGATGGTATGGGTGAATGGGACAGCGCAATGGAAAGGGGGATGAGCCATAAGAACGGAAGGAGGGGAGGTATAAGGGAGAAGGGCTAGTGAAAAAGAACAAAGGGAAGGAGTGCATGCAGAAGAACGAGAGAGGGTGGCGACAAACTGTCGACTACAGCCTGGAGAAAGGGAGAATTTAGGAGCCGAAGCAAGAGTACAGGGGCGCAGGGCAGGAAACCAAAGCGTAAGGAAATAATGGCGGAGGGAGGCAGCATGAATGCAGGTAGATGGATGAGGAGCAGGGCAGAGGAAGGGAATCAGGGACAAGGAGACAGAGATGTCAAGGGCAAAGGAATAATGGAGGGGGATACATAGCAGTTTTTTATCCCAGTATATGATGACTCAGAGAGTGAGAGTCAGGAATTCGGCGTGGGAAAGGAGAAAGACGAGCCAACGAATGGAAAACGCGGTAGGAATAGGAGAACAGTGGGGAACAAAACCATGAAAAGAGGACGAGAGGATGGCGGAGGTACTCAGGAACGGGAGGCCGGAGAGAAGAGCGGGAGAGGGGTACGAGGACAAGGCCGACGAGGCAGGGGCAGCCAGAGGAGACGGGGAGGAGCAGAAGGAAGAAGTGGGCGGGGTCGAAGCTGCAGAGAAGGAACGGTGGAAGATGGAGAGACCAGCGCAGCAGGAACATGCAGGAAGGGAAGGAAAACTATAGGGAGGAAAGTGCAGGCAGCCGAGAGAGCTTACTGTGAGAAGACCAATCCGAAAATCAGAAGAATAATTGAACATTGGGAAGAGGAGGCTATTCAGGCTCAGTCTGAGGAGGAAATGGAGGATTGGGTGTATCTTCTGCCGGATCCAGGTCATACCCGTGGCCGAATGACCTTATATAAACAATCTCTGCATGTATATTGGGTAATGAAGAGGCTTATGGCCAAGGCTATGGAACAAGTAGCCTTGGAAATGGCAGAATTATCCCAAGGGATCCCAAATCTGAAAAAGGAGCTGAGGAATATTCAAATCACCTTGCTCATGCAGGATAAGAGGCTGGAAGAAATTCAACAACAGATACAGGCGAGTGGCTTGGGAATAAAGAAGGAGCAGGAGCAGCAAGAAGATGCAGGGGACCAGTAAAGGAGAGGCATGTTTTTTTGAGTTTTTAAATAGTCTAGTTCTAGTTTCTATTAGCTATGAGTAGGATCTTTGTTCAATTTTATATGCAGTCAGATGACAGTAGTAACAGATATAAGGCTAATGTATATAAAGCCTGGAAAGATAGATTGAAAACTTTATTTTTTTGGTTAGCTATTAAAAACTACAGGTGGTCAAGATACCCGGTTTCCCCTCGGGGCGGGTTGAGACCGCCATAAGATTGTAGTGGTTTTAATTTTTGGTAATAGAAAAAAGAGGTAACTTCCCAGCTTACAAAAAAAAAACATTTCAATCTCCTTAACCATTAACATGTGAAGGGCATATTTAACATTAGGTCCCTATATTACTAGTGTAGCCCCCTTATTATTATTATTAGTATAGCCCCATATTGTTATTGTGGTGCCCCATAGAAGCACACTATTTTTATTTTTGTTCCTTTACATTATTATGGTTATGTAGACTCTGATTATATTGTGACCCATTAGACTCCTAAATATACCAAGTAGGTCTTGTCATTTGTATCATCCAAGAGTTGTTCATTTATGTAATGTAAAGGAGGTTTCCCCCTCAAAGAGGATAATTTTTAAGTTGTTGATCTATCTTTTCTTCTATTTTGTGAGTTGATTGCATAAAATTTTGGATCAGAGCTTTGCATTCTAGGGTTTAAATACTTCAAACAAGTCATCTTGAAATTTTCTCTATGAAGTTTTTTCTATGAAGATTCAGAAGTTGAAATTTCAACCATGTAGAGTCGAAATCTTATTGAACTTCATGTAGAAATTCCAAATCTTGTTTCACTGTATTTTCTGAGATGTGGTCTAAAGAGGTTAAGGTTTCTGCATGCTCCATAATTCAGTGTCAAATAAGTGACCAAGGGAAAATCATCATAACTTTATTTTCAAGAATTAGATTTAAATTTTATAAAAAGTGAATAAAATGTAATGGATTTTGGTTTTTTTTTATTATCAATTTCAGGGTTGAAGGTTGAAATAGGGACACATGGCATTTCATACAAGTTCGCTCTATCGAACTAGTCCATAATCAGGTCTGTGGGAGATTTGGAATAGATTTATATTGAAGAACCCAATATTGGTTAGACTTGTGGCATTGGAAACAAGACCTAGAGTGCTACCATAATACATAATTTCAAACCTTGGAGAGATGAAATTACAAATATACAACATTTTTAAGATCAAGATAAAAAAAACAAAAGAAGCAAAAAGGTGTGTATTTTTTCAGTTTGCATAACTTTTGTTTGAAAAACTAGTTTGAAGTGATTCAAAGGGCATAGTGAAGAACATGTATCAATATTTCCAATATGCCGTGAAAAAAAAAAATGAATACACCCAGTAAGCAACCAAAAATATATAATATGATGCATGAAGAAGAGGAAGAAATGCAACATGATATATCACAATTACAAGATCAAGTGAAACAATTTTCTCTCTCACAAAGAGTAACCAAAAATGAATTGGAAGTGATGATGAATGTTAAAATGGATGGTTTAAAATGGAACATGGATGGTTTAGAATAAAAAATAAAAAGGGACATGGAAGGTTTGAAGGAAGGTTTGGCAAAGTTGCTACAAGAAATGCTTCTTGATGGCGACAAGGTATTCCATGAAAATCATGATGAGAACAAAATGAATGTTAATCATGATTTTAGAGACTCTAACTTTGGGTTGAATACCAACCAAATTCCAAAGATCGATATGAGGAAGTTTGATGGCAAGGATCCGATAACATGGATACTATAAATGGAACAATATTTTGATCTACATGATCAATTGACACAAAAGGTATGCATTACATATTTACATTTAGAACCCAATCAATTTTTATGGTATTGAT
This sequence comes from Pinus taeda, assembly GCA_000404065.3. Taxonomy (NCBI): domain Eukaryota; kingdom Viridiplantae; phylum Streptophyta; class Pinopsida; order Pinales; family Pinaceae; genus Pinus; species Pinus taeda. The sequence continues at coordinate 8,283 of APFE031229111.1, read as the reverse complement.
GTCTTTTTTCTCTTAAAGTCTTGTCACGTAGTCAATTTTTATGAAGGAAATGATAGCACATTATGAGGGTACAAAGAGCAACACCTTCTTTAGCTAATTGATAAATCTCAGAAAAAACGGTTCAATGGAAGAGCACACGGATGAATTCCAAGAATTGAATATTAGGGTAACTGATATTCTAGAGGAGCCTAGGATTGATGTATTCATAGGGACTTTAAAGGATAACATCGAAAATAAGGTTCGCCTTTGGGAACTTGATTCATTTGAGAAGGCATTCAGGGTGGCAAGAAAATTTGAAAGCAAAATTATGGCAACAAGGAAGTCTACCCCTCACAACTATAAAAATGGAAGTGTTGTTGCTCCTAGTCTTTCACAACTTGAAAGGTTTACAGCACAATAATTGGAGGAAAAAATAGCAAAAGGACTTTGTTACAATTGTGATAGAAAATACACTAAAGGTCATAAGTGTGTCAAGAATGAATGATTTTACATAGATTGTGAAGAGGAGGAAGAAAAGGAACAAGAAACATCAAAAGAAGAGCGCATATATCAGGAACCAACCCTATAGAAAGAAGAAATGGATTTTCTCATATCTTGTAATGCATTGGAAAGAATTACCACTCTTAAAACTATCAAGATAGAAGGATATATCAAGAAGAAAAAGGTAATATTGTTGATTTTTTCAGGTAGTACCCATAATTTTATTCATTGTAAGATAGCTAAGGAATTGAACTGCTTTCTATATGCAGCACCAAAGTATCAAGTGATGGTTGCAAATGGAGGAACTATAAATTGCTAAGAAACTGCCATAATATCAAGATAACCTTGGGGGAATATGTATTGAATAATCCAATTCTTTCCACATAAATGTATGGTGTTGATGTTGTACTAGGAGTCCAATGGTTACAATCTTTGGGGATGATAGTTTTTTATTTTCAAGAAATTTTCTTGAAATATTTTTGGAAAGGAAAGGAAATTTAATTAAGGGGTATTGCAGGGAAACTAGGGAAGATAATTAGCTCTAATAGATTGACTAATATTTTGAAGAAAGAACAACAGGGTGTAATTTCCAATTATGCTCACTGGAGGTTCAAACATAGAAAACATCTATTTCTCTAGATATCTAAAAAGCCTTGGACAATCATTCCAAGGTGTTTGCGACTCCCAAAGGCCTCCCACCTATTCGTGATCAAGCTCATACTATTCACTTGATTCCAGGAAGTGTACCTCCAAACATGAGGCCTTACAAATATCCCTATGCCCAAAAGAGTGAAATTGAATGTATGGTTGCAGAAATACTAGAGGCTGGTATAATTCAACCTAGTCAAAGTTCTTTCTCTACTCCAACATTATTGGTGCAATGTGTCTGAATTATAGGGAGTTCAATAATCTCACTATTATTGATAAATTTCCCATTCCTGTCATTAATGAATTTTTGGATGAATTACATGGAGAAATTTACTTCACCAAGTTGGATCTTTGTTGAGTACATCATCAAATTAGAACGAAGACTAAATACATTCCGAAAAAAAACATTTAGGACTCGTGAAGGTCATTATGAATTTTTGGTCATGCCTTTTGGCCTTACTAATGCACCTTCCACATTTCAAGGTTTGATGAATTCCATTTTCAAACCCTTATTTAGAAAATTTGTGTTAGTATTTTTTGAGGACATACTAATCTACAACAATTCTTGGAAGGGTCACGTTCAACATGTTGATAGGGTGCTCAAATTATTGGAGGAGAAACAATTATATGCGAAAACCCCTAAATGTTTATTTGGAGTACAGGAGGTGGAATATTTGGGTCATATTGTATCTCATGAGAGTGTTAAGGTAGACTCTAACAAAATTAAATCCATTAAGGAATGGAAAATCCCCACAACCCTAAAACATATTGTTGGATTTGTTGGGTTGAAATGGTAGTATTGCAAGTTTATCAAGAATTATGTGAAAATAACAGCACCTATAACAACTCCAGAAGAAACTAAGGTCTTTGAACATCTTAAAAAGGCAATGTGCTAAGCACCAGTCTTAACTACACCAGAATTCACAAAAACCTTTATTATGGAATGTGATGCCTCAATAAATGGAATTAGTGTTGTTTTAATGCAAGAAGGAAGACTGATTTCTTTTGAAAATCATCCAATCAAGGGAAAGTATTTATACAAACCTATTTATGAGAAGGAAACGCTGGCAATACTACATGCACTAAAGCAATGGCGACCTTACCTAATGGGAAGACACTTCAAGGTTAAAATAGATCACAATAGTCTTAATTACTTTTTGGAACAAGGATTATCTTCAAAAGAGCAACAAAAATGGGTCACAAAGAGGTTGGGTTATAACTTTGAAATCATCTACAAAAAACGGAAGCAAAATGTTGTCGCAATGCACTCTCAAGAAAGGATGAAAATGTGGAAGCATTGCTCTGTGCCATTTCTATTATCCAACTTGATTGGATAATTGAAGCAAGGGATGAATAAAAGAATGACAAAGAGATGTGGACACTCATTCAAAAGTTGTAGCAAGATCCCAATGCATATGATACATTTATCTGGAAAAATGATTCATTATGGTACAAAGATCGCTTATATCTCTATAATAATTCCCAACTCAAACAAAATATTCTTTTGGAATTTCACACCTCCCCCTTATGAGGGAACTTAGGATTTTTAAAAACTTACCACAAGATCAAGAAGGATTTTTTTTGGGATGGACTTAAATATGATATTCTAAAGTTCGTGGCAGAATTTTTTGTTTGCCAACAAAATAAAGTTGAGACAATTAAGGCCTTGGGTCTATTACAACATTTAGCCATTCCAAGTCAGCATTGGGAGGAGGTCTCAATGGATTTTATCACAGGTTTACCAAAGTCTAAGGAACGAGTGTCATCATGGTGGTAGTTGATAGACTTACCAAGTATGCACACTTTTGTGCATTATCTCATCCTTTTAAATCTAGTACAATTGCTATTGCATTTATGGAAACAATTCAAAATCGACATGGAAACCCAAAGATTATTGTAGGTGACAGGGATCCCATTCTCATTGGAAAATATGGATGAAATTATTTTCTTGTCTTGGTACTCAATTAGCTCATTACTCATCTTATCATCCTCAATCTAATGGAAAACTTAAGATAGCGAACAAATGTTTGGAAGAATATATTTTTTGCTTTGTATCTGATAAACAATAAAATGGGTCAAGTGGTTACCTCTGGCTGAATGGTGGTATAACACTTCCTTCCATACTGTAGCAAAAATGACCCCATTTATGGCACTTTATGGATATCATCCACCATCCATCACATCATCTTTAAAAGAAAATTCTAAGGTTTAAGCAGTGGAATATCACATCGAGCATCAACAACAAGTTCTCCAACGCTTAAAGGACAACCTCACTCTAGCATAGAATCAAATGAAACAATAGGCATATCAGCGTCGCGGTGAAAGAAGTTTTGATGTAGGTGACTGGGTATTTTTAAGACTACAACCATACAAACAAATGTCTCTCAAGCAAGCTAAGAAGGATAATGAATGATCATCCAAGTATTATGGTCCTTACAAAGTATTGCAAAAGATTAGTACTACGGAATACAAATTGGAGCCGCATGTATCTTCCATAGTACACTCAGTTTTCCATGTTTCATGCTTAAAGAAGCTTATCGATGACAAGCTCCCAGTTCAAATAGTATTTTTATAATTTGACGAAGAAGGAAAAATCATATTAGAGCCTGAAGCAGTCACATAAACAAGAACTCGACAACTACTGAATTGATCAATTTTCGAGTATCTCATTAAGTGGAAAAATTTACCTGCTGAAGATTCCACATGGGAGGATGAGAATTTTATACAAAAACATCCATAACTACTCAAGCATTGAGGACAACAATTTTTTTGAAGGAGAGGAGCATGTTAGGTACCTATATTACTAGTGTATCACCTTATTGTTATTATTTGTATAGCCCCCTATTGTTATTGTTGTGCCCATGTAGACCCCATATTGTTATTGTTGTACCCTATGGAAGTCAATTATTATTATTGTTGTGCTCTTACATTATTATTGTTATGTAGGCTATGATTACATTGTGACCCATTAGACTCCTATATATACAAAGGAGTTATTGTCATTTGTATCATCCAAGAATTGTTCATTTATGTAATGTAAATGAGATTTCCCCTTCGAAGAAGATAATTTTTAAGTCATTGATCTATTTTTTCTTTTGTTTTGTGAGCTAATTGCATAACATTTAAATTGTGACTAAACCAATGAATAGTACATGCCATGGGTCATTGAATAGAAAACATGCAAAATTTTATGGTGATAAATGTATCTTTGGTTGCATGTCACCTTGATGTGAAATTAAATGAGAACAATTGGCACATTAAGATAGAATCACCATGACGATGATGCAAGTAAGCAATGATAAGTCATACCAAACGAATGTTGCATTGAAAATTCACACACCATTAATGGGTAGCATTTGTATTGAGGCTAGGCAAGGAGCGATGCTAAGGTGAATATGCATTTGTATTAGAACAAAGACAAAAATTATTGACGCATGAAATAAACCAAGATAACATAAATTCGCTGTGATGAAGGAAATGTCGAATTTATAGATCAGATATGTTATACCTAGGTAATGAAAGATAGCACAAAGTGACACCTATCAAACATAAAAGCATTACAAGGAGCCCAACATTATAAATAAGTTTCCAGATATACAATGTGTTGGTTGTGTTAGCACTTGAGATTTCACCTAGGCTGAGATAGACAAACCTCAAAGCTACATCAAACCATTTCACCTCGTAGCTAGCCCTACGAGGTATGAGAAGGCTCTCTCGGGTAAAACTCGGTGGATTTTTCAATAGGATTGAGTTAACCAATTAGAAACAATGATTTTAGGCTAGTAAATTGATAAGGAGGGTTGATTTAAAGTTTTTGGGTTTTTTGGTGGCAATTGGAGGGAGTGCAATTCAGGGTGCGGG
>APFE031229097.1:0-24673 GCA_000404065.3 Pinus taeda | reverse complement strand
TACTGAAGGGATTGTTTTAGGACATCATATTTCAAGGGATGGGATTAAAGTTGATAGATCAAAAGTTGAAGTCATCTCAAAGTTGCCTATTCCAAATTGTCAAAAAGATGTTAGAAGTTTTCTTGGATTTACTGGATATTATAGAAGATTTATTGAAAACTTCACCAAAATAGCATCTCCACTCTTCAAATTACTTACAAAAGACTGTGAATTCAAATGGGATCCTAATTGTCAATCTGCATTTGAAGCCTTGAAAACAAGAATATCTGAAGCACCCAATTTGAGAGGGCCAAATTGGAAACTTCCTTTCCATATTTCTATAGATGCTTTAGATACAGCTCTTGGAGCTGTGTTAGATCAAAAGGATTTAGTTCCTTATGCCATTTACTACACTAGTAAAAATTTGACTCCCACTGAGTTAAATTATACTGTGATTGAGAAAGAGTTCTTAGTTGTTGTTCATGCAATTAACAAGTTTAGACATTATATAACAGGCTATGAAATTTTTGTCCATACTGATCATTCTGCAATTAGATATCTCATGAACAAACCTGTTACTAATGGCAGAGTTACAAGATGGCTTTTACTTTTACAAGAATTCAATATTACTGTGTTGGATAGACCTAGGGAAACAAAATACAGTAGCTTGATTTCTTTTGTCCAGAATCCCAAAATACTAACGAAGATTCTCCCCTGTAGAGGATAAAGTTTCCCAGATGAATATTTGTTTGCAAGTAACTACTAAGACTCCTTGGTATGCAGATATTGGCTAACTAATTTGGTTACAGGGAAGCTACCTCCACTCTTATTTTCCTAAATGAGAAAGGAAAATTATTTCAGGAGAGTTCAAATTTCATGGATTTCTAATGAATTGTTTAAAACAGGGCTAGATTGTGTGATCAGAAGATGTGTTCGGGAAGATGAAATACCTGACATCCTCAAGGCATGTCATGATGAACCATGCGGTGGACACTTTGTTGACAAGAGGACGGCCTATAAAATCCTTTCTTTAGGATATTATTGGCCTTCTCTCTTCAATGATGCAAAACAATATGTCAGAAGGTGTGACAGCTGCCAGAGAATTGGGAGATCGACTCTTTCAAATGAAATGCCATTACAGCGACAGGTACTCATCGAACCCTTTGAAAAATGGGCTTTAGATTTCATTGGACCAATTAATCCACCATCTAGACAAAAGAAGTATATATTGGTTTGCACTAATTATGTCACTAAATGGGTAGAAGCCAAGGCATTGCCTTCTGCCACTGAAAATTTAGTTGTTCAATTTCTTTTTGAGGAAATTTTTACTCGTTTTGGTGTCCCAAGAAAAATTGTGATAGATCAGGGAAGTCAATTCACATCTAACTTGATGGAGAAGCTGATGGAAGAATGCAAAATCAAGCACAGAAAATCTACTCCTTACCATCCTCAAGCAAATGGCCAAGTGGAATCTAAAAACAAAGTTCTTGAGAGCATCATCACCAAAACTGTTCATCTCCACAGAGGAGATTGGGTAGAAAGGCTTCCTGAAGTCTTATGGGCCTATAGAACTACATGGAGGAACACAACAGGACATTCTCCCTATGAACTTGTTTATGGGAAAGAAGTCCTGCTCCCCATTGAGTTTCAAGTCAAGATTTTCAAGATGGCAGTTCAGTTGGGGATGAATCTATCAAAAGCCCAAAAGCACAGAATGGAGCAATTAAATGAGCTAGATGAGATCAGACAAGATGCAATCCTAAGAACTGATCTAGTTCAACATCAAAGAGCTAAGTGGCATGACAGATATATTAAAGAGAGAAAGTTTCAAAAGGGAGATTGGGCCTTACTATTTGATTCCAAGTTTAAAGACTTTAAAGGAAAGTTTCAGACTCATTGGCTTGGGCCATATGAGATTGATAAAGTCTTTGACAATGGAGCGATAAGAATCAAGACCATTGATGAATCTCAGACTCCTCTTATTGTGAATGGCCACGGACTGAAAGTTTATCATAAGCCACTTTCCAAAGAAGAGTTTGTCAAAATATTTCAAGAAAATTATGCAATAAGGCTGGTGGAGAAGAATCCTTTTGCCCCATCAGCCTGATCTTAGTTTCTTGTGGTTTCTAAAAAAAAAAAGGAAAAAAAAAGAAAAAAAAAATGTATAAGCCTAAAAACCAATCATGGATTGGCAGTCTTATACAGAAAATATGGGGTGAAAATCAGGGGCACCTGACACTCCATATTTTCCAAAAAAAAATCTCCTCTCATGTTCTTTCCATCTTCATTCCATTTCATTCCACTTTCATCCCATTTTCATCATCATTCTCACTCCATTCTCACTCCATGTTCATTCAATTCCATTTCACCAATAAAGTCCCCTGCTCAGGACTACTTTTCATTCAGCTATTTTCCTCTAAAATATCTTTGTGCAGATTAGGGGGTGTTATTTCAGTTTCCGCAGTTGGCCACCGTTTCTGCAGCTGGAACCTGTTTCCACAACTAGAAATGATTTCTGCAGCCAGCATCACTTTGTTCCAAAATAAAATCAATTGTTAGTGCCAAAAGAATGCAATACAGGTGTACATGAGCTAAGGACATGGGGCATCATCAAAATATCAAGAAGAAGCAACTGATTACAAATCTTAAGCAAAAAATGACAAGTGTCCAAAGGTATGATCAAAACTCTCTATCAAACAGCACTTTAAGTCATCATTTTGTATAGTTATTAACCCATGATCAGTTCTTCTATGTGTAATTATTTAATTAACCACCCACTACCATTTCTATTCCATAATACCATCCCATACACCTTGCATTCACTCACCTTAACGGTCTTATGATTACCCGAAATTCGAACTCAAAAATGACTCTACTTTTATTTATGACTTGTACTCCTAGACGTGACCTATTGTATTACGGCACTTACAAGCCATAATTCTCGCAACCGTCTATTGGAGACGTGTAAACCTCACATGCAGTCACCTAAAACTCGGGAAAATCAAGCCGTTACTCCACTCATGCCACAACCATCTCCGCATATACTCACGTTCATTCCATAAGTTCGATCATGGTCACCCCTGCTCACTTATTACTCTTCCTGTGATCCGAGCATTCCCTGTATTTTCAACTGCAGTTAATACGCTTTGCTTGACTACAACCACTGTACAGTTCTAAACCCCGATTACAGCTACTTTAGTTTCTCCTAAAAAATCTGTCACAGAGCTACCCTTCCTTAAACCCTCATACGTAGATAAAAACCCGTAGTGAATTTAAGGCCGAGAGAATGGGAAAACTGCTGAGAGCTGAGACGGAAGGAGCAAAGTACTTGGAAGGATATCCCCGAGTCAAAGAGTTGTTAAGGAAAGCCAAATGGCTCAGGTTTATTCAGAAATTTAAAGGGTATAATAAGGAAGTAACTAAGACCTTTGCAAGGTCCTTTAACGGATAGACAACAGAGGTGGGAAACTTAAATTTTGCGGTGACTGAGGCCATAATTGTAGCAGCTACAGGCCTGCCTCTAGACGGAGAAAGATGGTTCAAGAATAGGAGCGTAGATGACCAAGTCTAGAGAATGATGCTGTGCAATCAAGGTATGGATACCACAGTTTTCACCTGAGGTATCCCTGTCAATGTATTGAAAGAAGAATGGTCTGGTTTGTTATTGGTTATACAAAAATTCATTACATGTGAGGGCCGTTTTGGCTCCATGTACATGTACCATGTGAGGTTAACGATGAATTTTATGGATGGACATGTTATCAATTTACCACATTTTCTGTTAGCAAGTCTAAAGAAAATGAGCAGCACGGTTCAAAAGCATGTGGGAAATATTGAGCCCCATCTCTATCACCACGGGCTCATAAGAATTCTAATTGAAGAGCAGTTAAAGAAATCCAAGGATACTTGGGATCAATTTCTCACAAAGAACTACTTCCAAGAGCCAGCTGAAGCCTCTGGAAGCAGCCCATCAAAAATCCCAAGAAAAAGTAGGAGGAGGGATAAAAATGCTACAGCTCAAGACTCCCCTCTTAAAGAAATTGAAGAGACTGCCCATAAAGAGGAAGAATACCAGCCCAAGAACAAGAAACAAAAGAAGGAAAAGGGCAAAGTATTCACTCAAGAAATCTCTCCATCACCTGAAAAATCATTGGAAGAGGACTACCAGCCTTTATCAAAAAGGCTAGAGGATCTCAAAGCTGCTGCCTTGGCTAAGAAATAGCAGAAAGGAAAACAAAGTGCAGAGAAGACAGTTGTAAGTTCATCCTTGAGAAGAAGCTCTTGTTTAAAAGGAAAATGGAAGAAAACAAAGGGAGAACAGTCCCACATCATTGACTTGAGTGAAGAAATACTTGAGAAAACACCAGAACAGCCAAGCCTTGACATAAGCCCTCCACGAGAGGAAAGTCCTTTTCGGCAAGAAGGAGCAGGCAGTCCTCCTCCACAAAATTTTGAGTTCAAACAAAGAAAATCACCTAATGTGGATCCTAACCAACAGGAGGTGTACAATTATCTAGAATCTCTAGAGCAATCAGCTACAGGACCTAACACTTCCTTGCCACTTGATGCCCAGGTTCAGTCACTAATGGAAGAAGTGTTTGAACTGGAAGTCCTAAATAGGCACATAATACAAGAAAATCAAACACTCAAAGAGCAAGGTAAAGTGGACAAAATGGTCCATGACAATACCATGCTCCATTTAGGACTGTGGCAGAAGAAGAATAGAAAACTGAAAAAGAGATGCAAGAAGCTAAGCAGGGCTCTAATCAATCTCAAGTTTAAATGTCTGGTTAGAAAACCAAGGATGATGATGTCAATGGCATCAAGGAAAAAGAAAAGAGGACTAGATGTCCTTGCAAAGGCCTCGGAGCATGTAGATTAAAAGGGAAATCATACAGTTTTGGTTGCATGAGGACATGCAACAACTTCACAGTGGGGGTATGTTGAGCCTCAACCTTGCACCTTCCTACACACCCTCTTAACCCTCATACTCCATTCACTTCCTTCATCCAGGTGGTTGAATCATTGCATTATAGTTTAAAAAGGACTGTTTACATGGTTTTCTAACTATACTGATGTCTGTTGTTTGGTTTAGTCTTTTGTTCATGCAGCTGCGGAAACTTGTCAATTTCCGCAGCCAGCACAGGTTTCGCAGCCATTTTGTTAAAGGCTTGCTCCAGGTGTCTTCTGAAGGAACGGGCCATATGGGCAAGCTCCAGATGGCATGTACATGGATCGTGTCCCTTTGAACCAGCCAAATCATCATTTTGAAGCCGCGGTCAACCTAAGTCAAAGACGTGGCCAATCGAAGAGTCCAGCGGTGGCACGTTACTGTTAAAGGCACATGAATGAAACGTGGCCTAGTTCCCAACTCACGGAGGCTCCAGTGCATCTGAGGATCATTTTTGAACAACAAATCTAACAACCCACCACTCCAGGATTTAAGAAGCATAACGACAGTTAACTAGATCTCCGCTCATGAGATCTACATGTCCAGTTAATAGCCTAAGTTGTTGATTAATTAGCTGTAGGACTTTTACATTATAAATAACGCGTTTCCAAACGTTGTAAAGAGACTTTTGCTGCGTAGAATTTCTGAGCTATTGCGTAATTTCCGCACGCTGTTGGTTATAGCACCCCACTGTTTTACATGTTGCTGATTTGAATACATGAGTAGACTGTTCTGAAGATAGTTTTGTGATCATTTGATTAGCTGAAGTGGCAGAGGGCCCCTGCATACTAAAGCCCTATAAAGTATTTGTTTAGTTTCTTTATGCTTTTATTTTGTCATTAGTTTGTACATAAGATGTTTTGCTTTATGATTTCTGTTGTTTATATCTTTGTCTTTATAAAATGATCAGTGTTTTTTTGCAGGTCCTTTTAGGCAGCCCGGGCAATCTTTTATTTGCTTTAATAACTTTTGGCATATGTGATCATCTTGTCCTGTCTGCTAACCTTTATTTTTTGCAATTTACATTCAGCATTGTTCTTTTCTAATTGTTATTTGTTTATTTCTTTTTCTGCTAAATTAGGTGTCATAATACTTAATAATTTTATGATTTCTTTCTGTGGTCAATGACTATATCAGCAAGAGATCAGAAGATCACTAACGGTGGTGTGACTTAAGTGTCATATTACTTACTCATAGTTGTTTCCATAAAGTAGATTGAGTTGTATGGTAAAGAGCTAAAGGAGTCTAAGTAGTGTGATCAATTTATTTTTATATTTAGTTATCATATTGCTTGTTATGTTCATAATTACTTCCCCAAGGTAGATTGAGCTAAGGGGTAAAGAATTTGAAGAATCCAAGTAGTGTGATTAGTTTCCTTATGCAATTTATTTTCTTTAACAGTCAAATATCATTTGCTTGTTATGCTCATAATTACTTCCCCAAGGTAGATTGAGCCAAGGGGCATAAGATCTAAAAAGCTCAAGTAGTGTGAGATAGCTGCTTTACTTTAGTTTGAGTTGTTTTCCCAAGTTTTTGCTTTCTTTTCATTTTCAGCAGCAAGGATACTGGGCCATTGCCATTAGTTCCCTTTTTTATTGGTTTCATTTCAGTTATTGAAAAGTTTTCTTTTGAGTATTTATTTCAAGCATAGTAATCATAACCATTCACACTGCACACAATTCACACTTCACTTTCATCACCACACATTAGGAAAAAAATAAAATCCAAAAACAAACTAAAAAGCTTAAAACGAAAAAAACTTAAGAAAATGGTTATCTAAGTACATATAAATAGCAATTTAGATCACACTAAATTGACCAAACAAAATCATTGTTTTATATTATAATTATAACGAAAACTTTTTTTTTCACAACATGAGAAAACCTATAATAACAAATAAACAAACAATTCCTATTTCTACCCACTAAAATTATTTTAAATTAAAAATTAAATAAAATTATTTTCATCTCTATTTTTCATTAATATAATTAATTTTATTTAATTATTTTAAATTAAAAATTAAATAAAAATATTCTCATCTCTATTTTTTGTTAATATAATTAATTTTAATGTAATTTGCAATAGCTACTGAAATTATATCTATGCAACATGCTTCCTTTCACTCAAGATAATGAAAAAAATAAATATATCAGTTTTGTGAAGTGGAATGATTAAATAGTAGACAAAACAACATCGTAGGTATAAATCATACATCATACCTTGATTCCTTATACCTTTTCATCCTACCTCTATGTTATTCATGTGACCCCTTCGTACAATGGTCGAAGTATGACAAATTAATTAGTCCGACTGGGTACCTGATGGATAGGTATACAAATAGTTTTTTTTTAACTATAGTACATGAAGCATCCATCAAATCAAGACTATAATTTATTTTGTGGACAAGTGTTATATTATATTTTTTTCCTTAATTTTATTATTTAAAAAAAAAATTATCTCAAAAGTACAATATAGACTTCATAAAAATTGTCACATTTATGTTTATAGTTAATAAAAACAGGAGCTACTCACGGGAATATGGAGAGGATTATTGGCGTTATCCGTAAGGGTTTAGGGTAAAACTCTAGGCTTTTACTACAGCTCTCTGTAGGCAACTGGAGCAGTGTACCCGTTTACCGACAGTATTGCCTGTCGTTTCCGTTACACCTTGTCCGTCACTTTTTGTTGTCGGTTTTTTCTTGCAACCTGGGGGATACAATGGAAGTTGAAGAGCTCGATTTTTCGGAGGATCCCTATCTGGACCGTGTCATTTCTGGGAATCCTAACTTCACTACGCCGACATTTAGCCCTAACTTTCTGTCTGACCCTGCTCCGCCTATTTCATTGTTGGTAGTTTCATTTTCTGGCACTGTTTTGCTCCTCCACACATCGGGTCGCTCTCAATAGAATCCCCTACTTTGGATTGCCCTCCATTATCACCTGGTACCCTACACATTTTGATTGCAAATACACCTCCATCGCCCTCTTTCGATCCTCATCTGTCCATATCGACTTTTTTCACCATGCCACGTGAAGAAGATGCCCAGGCTCAAACCTAGGATGTGCCAAGCACCTACTTGGACTTTAGTGAGGCTTCTACCTCTAGTGCTTTGACCCTATCTTATCCAAGGCACCAACCTTGAGTTTAGGAGCACCAAATCCAAGGACACCAATCCTATAGCTTTGCTTTGTCAAGATACGTTTGGTTTCATGACTCCCAAAGTCTTCTTCACCGAGCCCTATCAATCCTCAATTATCCCTTCACTTAGTCTCCACATCACATCATCATTGACAACCTTGTCATACAGAAAGTGTCACCACTGTTATTCATAATACCCAATCATTCTCTTCAAGTTACCTCATCATGACGTCAACACTGCATTGTGATCTTCAATACAACACTTCAATGTGTCTTCAATGAACTGCACCAAGTTCTGCACCAGCGCTAATAATATTTACGCACCTTCTTCAAATCTGGTCCAAGGTTACTCCCAAAGATTACTTCAAGTTACCTCCAAAGTCTGCACCAAAATTTGCACCATGACTTATGCACTGCACCAATATTTCAACACTAGATTATCTCAAGACTACTAGGCCACTGCTGCACCAAGACTTCAACACTAGATTGTGACAATTATTCTTTAAAAATGTCCTTGCACCACACTACACCATACCACTATTCAAATTGTTCCAATACTTCTACACAAGGATTTATACACCATACTACATCTATTCTGCACCATACTTCTTCATCAATTCTGCACCAATATTCTTGCACTAAGACTTCAACATTGCACCAATATTTTAGTACTGCACCAGGACTTTTGCAACACAACATTACCAATGTCCTTACTGCACCAAAACTTTAGCAATAATATTATGGCATCATGCTGCACCAATTTACTGATCTGAATTTTGATATGCTGCTACAAGCCCGAATATGATACCTCTAGTCCGAATTAATATGCCACTGCTCAATGCTTCATTATACTCCACTGTGCTATCTTTAGTTCATGGTTTCTTGACTTCATTGTGCATTAGGATGTTTGTTGTTTTTTTCATGAGGAGATCTTTATCTTCAAGGTTTCATTTGCAAGTGTATCTACCATAGTCGAGGCTTGAACCAACACACAACCAGAATCCAAAAAAAACTATACAATCCGCAATCCAACACAGTCTGAGGGTTAATACTCCAATAAAATATGAGGGCTAATAATCCAACACACTGTCATTACCATGTGATCCTACCTAGTCCAAAAATTGAACCAACAGTTTGAGGTCGGTGTGTCCTTGTTTGGTGCACAGTTCAGTATTGGTGCACAATTCCATGTTGATTGGTGCACAGTCCCATGTTGATTTGAGCATAGTCTGAAAGCCCTTAATCCACAGTTCTCACAAAGACAGATCCTTTAGAAAAATGTGCGCCTCATATTTTTTAGGGGATGTTAACTTACCAAGCGCTAATCCACAATTTTCCACATAGATAAATGTATGCTTTCAGAAGTATGTGCTCTTGTTTTTCACGAGATGTGAATTGTTGTATCTTCTTCCTTATATAATTTGAAATACTCTGAGCTCTAAATACATTGAGGGCCTCCTATATATATATTTTCTTGTGCATGAAATAAACAGACATGTCTTTTAGTTAAGCCTACATGAATTTTGTTTAGGCATAGGTCATCTTACTGGCAGAAGCTTGCCTTAAACTTGTAAAATCTCATTCTTGCTCATCTTTAGGAGATTTTGCTCAAGTAATAGCTCATTAGAAAGGCAAAACTATGCTTTACAAGATCGTGTAGGTTTCATCAAGGAATTCTACCTCTAAGATAGTAAAAAGGAATTTTTAGTGTGACTGACTAATTATTAGTGAAGAAATGAGGGTAGGGTAGAATGCCTTGACTATTGTGCTTCTTCATAGATTGATTTCTTCATTGATTGTCTTCTTAATCATGTAGTTGCCTTCTTCTTCATAGAGTCACCATCATCATGTCCTTGATTTCCTTCTTCATCACCTTGTCTTCTTCAACATATGGTCACCATCATTTTGTAGTCTTCATTATTAGGATCACCGGAGGTAAGGACATCAAGCTTCACAACATTGGAGGTAGGACATGTCATCACGTGTATTTCTTCTAGGCCTTCATAAAGTATAGAGATATGGTAGCATTTCATTATGATCACGATACATGATTGACACTTCATTTATGTCTTCATCACTTAAACATGAGTTGTAGTCATCGTCTAGCATCTTCAAGAATATTTTCCATCCCTGTCACTGTCATATCAACAATTGAAATCAATGACAACCTAGATTAACAGTGGGACGAAATGGTCCTTGGAAAATGTTCACTTGTTCAATTTAGCAGTCTTAGTATACTTCAACTAATAGCCTAATTCTTTGCATAGAGTCAATAGGAACATTCAACTTTAACACATTGTACCAAGCCACCAACGAAGGACCCACAAATGGATACATTATATATGATTAATTGTGCAAGTTGTTGCTTGATCTAGAAATTGTTAAGTGAAGAGAGCTTCATTCTTGTTCTCATATTAGTTTTCTTCCATGAGAACCTGCTAAGGGTAGATTGAGGTTGAATGATTAACATTAATATCTAGGTATGCATCATCAATGTCAACACTTATATCATTTGATGTTGTTCAATAAGATAGGCATTGACCTTTTTGGCCTACAAGTAAAAACATTCATTATCAAAATTGCGATATCTCTTATTGATACAATCATTGTTTCTTCTCCCCTTTGCTAGTCAAGCTAGGTGTTTCTTGATTATGAGCAACAATGATCAACTCACCATCTTGGAATATATTTAGGAGGGATGATCCAAGAAGGAAATTGGGAAGAGCTTGAGCTTTTTGTCAATGTGAGAAAGAAAACCTAAAGTATACTTTATGAAAAATGGTTTGCTTTTGATGTTTAGTTGTAAAAGGTGGCTACATCCTCCATTGGATGGCACATCTTTTCACATCCTACAGTCCCAACCCTCCCCTCCAAATTGATAGTCTATGATAATAACATCTAAGAGATAACTCACAGTCCTTGTCGAAGGAGAAAAATGACATAGAATAACTCAGAGTGCTTATCAAAAGAGAAAACTGACATAGTGTGAGGGTTCTTTGATTATTATAATTCAGTTCAATTATTTAATTCACAAAATAGGATATGAAAATTTCATCGTGATGACATGGAAAGGGGTTTTGACCCTTCTTTTATATCTACATGTTTTTTTTTTTAAAATTAACAAACACTATAGTGGATTATATTTTTTCTTCGATGACATGGATTGTGCTTTTGTTGTCTATTCGTAGCCTTTTTTGTCTTGTTGTAAAAGCTGGAGCATCTTTCCACATTATGAAATATTAGTCCTCCTTTGCAAATGGAATTGGTATCAACATCTAAGAGATAAATATAACCAACATTGCAGTCCCAACCCTTCACTCTTAATAAAATTGGCAATCTATGATAGTAAAGTGCGAGAGATAATTGTTG
This sequence comes from Pinus taeda, assembly GCA_000404065.3. Classification (NCBI taxonomy): domain Eukaryota; kingdom Viridiplantae; phylum Streptophyta; class Pinopsida; order Pinales; family Pinaceae; genus Pinus; species Pinus taeda. The sequence continues at coordinate 13,235 of APFE031229097.1, read as the reverse complement.
TTGCTTATCAAACAAGTTATATCAATAGTCAAGGATCTTGATTGCTTTAATTCAATTCAATTTTTAACTTCATATTGGCGTTGGCATTGTAGTGCCTCTCCTCCTCCTCTTAGAGTTTCCTGCATTGTGTGGATTTATTAATTCTTCAACATATAGCTGTTGAGATAGGAGAGATTACATTTCGGAATATGGGCTTTTGGCATTAAGAAACTAGTAAACGACATCTTGAACAAATGTGGCAAAGGAAAGAACCAATTATAGAAACCCACAAAAAAACATTAAAAGTGGAGTAGGAATGAAATAATTGTGATTTTGAACTAATTTCGTAGCAAAGGAAGTAGATGTCTTTCTGAAAAAAAGATAGGAACATGAAAATAAAATGTTTCCAGCTGAGCAAAGGGGTAAAGGAAACAACTTGAGCTTTTGAGACACGGTGTATAGGTATGTGTCCAACGGTGTTAACACAAGCTCATATTAACATTCTTCAAGTTGTTGCTAACTACCTAGAACGATGTTAACACAAGCTCATATTAACATTCTTCAATTTTTTGCTAACTACCTAGTTGTTTCGTAGATTATAAAAATGTGAGTAGTTTAACAAATATAAGTTTAGACATTGACTATTAACAACACCGGAAGGTGGGAAACATTAGTTCCCAACTAATCCTATGTTAAGGAGGACAAGTACACAATAGTGTTCACAAGAAGTGTTGAGGTCTTACAACTTATAGTTGTGGAAGGTTTAAAGCCATAATATGGATGCAATGTAGAGCACATGCAACCTCCTTGGTGGACCTTATGTGCAAGATCAAAAATCCATTTATAATGGATACCCCATCACTCAGAAGCTTCAAAATATGGAAAGGTTTGTCAATTTGGATTTTCCTTCTACATTTTCCTCTATTGCAAATTGTTATGAGTATAGGTAGCCTGCATTGTACATACTCATAGAAGAAAGAAGAATGCAAGTACCGAAAGGAGAACATCAAATCATACATGTTTTACAATATTGTTTTATGTGGTTATATTTGTATAAAAATGGTGGAGAGTGATCATAGTTGACCAAGTCTCCAAGGGTTACAAGTATCTGATACAAAGTTAGGTGAGTGATCATCTTTGACCGAGTCACCAATGAAATATTAACGACAAGGTAGATAAACTACAAGACATAAAGTACAAAATAAATAACATATATACATTACATATTTAGACTAAATCCAATATGAATTATGGACAACGTATGATTAATTTTGCGATGACGAAAACAAATGTCGCCAATTTCTATTGATTTTACACTCTTTCTAGTGAATGACATCATTGTTTATAGGAACTAGGATGGCAGGAATAACATGATTGGATACTAGAAGAATGGATGTTGAAGTGAGAGTGCATGGAATAATTGGAGGGGCATGATGTTCAATTATAGAATGTCCTCCTAATAAGATTAAGGTAATCCTTTGTTGTGGAAACGCCTATGCAAAAAATATGACCTTCATATCCTTAGTTGGAGGTGAACCATGAAGAAGATGCTAACTAGGGCATGGTCTGAAGTGAGTTGAGGATTGGAGTTGGACTCAGTGCTTATAAAGACATCTCCATGCAAAAGTGTGAGCACTATAAAGCAAGTAGATGAATGCCGACATGGATGCACATTGGAACATATCAAACATTTTGAACTCGTGGATATTGATATGGTTAATAATGTATCTTCTAGCAAATGCAGAATAAGAGAAGGAAGAGATGACATTGTAGATCTTATTATCCTTGAAGAGCTTGTAGAAGTTATAACACCCACAATTTTGTGCCCTTTTGTAAAACTGGTAGGGCTTGACAAAAATCACATCTCAACAATATGAGGGTGTAACATCACAATCAACTGTATCAATGAATGGTCTAATGGAAAATCTGATAAAACACAACAAACATAAAGTAGGTACTACTTCGTGAACCCATCCAATATGATATGGTTGGGGATGAGTGGTACAAATTTGGATTTTTTCAATCAATTGTTGAGAAAGCAGTTCCTTTTTGTTTCCATTGTCTACAATTAATTGTGCAAGTTGTTGCTTGATCTAGAAATTATGAAGTTAAGAGAGCTCCATTCTTCTATGATTAATTGTGCAAGTTGTTGCTTGATCTTGAAATTATTAAGTGAAGAGAGCTTCATTCTTGTTCTCACAATAGATTTTTTCCATGAGAACCCACTAAGGGTGGGTGGAGGTTGAATTATTAACATTAATATCTAGGTATGCATCATTAATGTCAACACTTCTCGGTTGTTCGATGTTGTTCAATAAGAAATGCATCGACCATTTATTCCTACAAGTCACAACATTCATTATCAAAATGATAATATCTCCAATGATAGAATTGATGTTTCTTCTTTCCTTCGCCAATCAAACTAGGTGTTTCTTGATTGTGAGCATTAGCAAGCAGCTTAGCGTCTTGGAAAATATTTAGGAGAGATGTTCCAAGGAGGAAATTGGGAAGAGTTCGAGCTTTGCATCGATGTGAGAAAGCAGACTTAAAGTATACTTTATGCAAAAGGGTTTGTTGTTGTTGTTTATTGGGAACAATATTATTGCAAGTGGGTCCATTTCATTTTGGTATCATAGCTATGATATGCTCCAAGAAGTCATCAATATCATATTTGAAGATTGGATGCCTTGGACGGAATATTATACTTGTGATCATGAAGAATTTAATTCAATTGTATTAGGGCTTGATTAAAACATATAGGTGTTGACATATGAGATATTACATTTAGGATTATGGGCTTTTGGCATTAAGAAACTAATAAATGACATTTTGAGCAAATGTGGCATTGGTATTGTAGTGCCTCTCCTCCTCCTCTTAGAGTTTCCTGCATTGTGTGGATTTATTAATTCATCAACATATAGTTGTTGAGATAGGAGAGATTACATTTCGGAATATGGGCTTTTGGCATTAAGAAACTAGTAAATGACATTTTGAACAAATGTGGCAAAGGAAAGAACCAATTATAGAAACCCACAAAAAAACATTAAAAGTGGAGTAGGAATAAAATAATTGTGATTTTGAACTAATTTCGTAGCAAAGGAAGTAGATGCCTTTTTGAAAAAAAGATAGGAACACGAAAATAAAATGTTTCCAATTGAGCAAAGGGGTAAAGGAAACAACTTGAGCTTTTGAGACACGGTGTATAGGTATGTGTCCAACGGTGTTAACACAAGCTCATATTAACATTCTTCAAGTTGTTGCTAACTACCTAGAACGATGTTAACACAAGCTCATATTAACATTCTTCAAGTTGTTGCTAACTACCTAGTTGTTTCGTAGATTATAAAAATGTGAGTAGTTTAACAAATATAAGTTTAGAAAATGACTATTAACAACACCAGAAGGTGGGAAACATTAGTTCCCAACTAATCCTATGTTAAGGAAGACAAGTACACAATAGTGTTCACAAGAAGTGTTGAGGTCTTACAACTTATAGTTGTGGAAGGTTTAAAGCCATAATCTGGATGCAATGTAGAGAACATGCAACCTCCTTGGTGGACCTTATGTGCAAGATCACAGATCCATTTATAATGGATACCCCATCACTCAGAAGCTTCAAAATATGGAAAGGTTTGTCAATTTGGCTTTTCCTTCTACATTTTCCTCTATTGCCAATTGTTATGAGTATAGGTAGCCTGCATTGTACATACTCATAGAAGAAAGAAGAATGCAAGTACCGAAAGGAGAACATCAAATCATACATGTTTTACAATATTGTTTTATGTGGTTATATTTGTATAAAAATGGTGGAGAGTGATCATAGTTGACCAAGTCTCCAAGGGTTACAAGTATCTGATACAAAGTTAGGTGAGTGATCATCTTTGACCGAGTCACCAATGAAATATTAACGACAAGGTAGATAAACTACAAGACATAAAGTACAAAATAAATAACATATATACATTACATATTTAGACTAAATCCAATATGAATTATGGACAAAGTATGATCAATTTTGCCATGACGAAAACAAATGTCGCCAATTTCTATTGATTGTACACTCTTTCTAGTGAATGACATCATTGTTTATAGGAACTAAGATGGCAGGAATAACATGATTGGATACTAGAAGAATGGATGTTGAAGTGAGAGTGCATGGAATAATTGCAAGGGCATGATGTTCAATTATAGAATGTTCTCCTGATAAGATTAAGGTAATCCTTTGTTGTGGAAACGCCTATGCAAAAAATATGACCTTCATATCCTTAGTTGGAGGTGAACCATGAAGAAGATGCTAACTAGGGCATGGTCTGAAGTGAGTTGAGGATTGGAGTTGGACTCAGTGCTTAGAAAGACATCTCCATGCAAAAGTGTGAGCACTATAAAGCAAGTAGATGAATGCTGACATGGATGCGCATTGGAACATATCAAACATTTTGAACTCGTGGATATTGATATAGTTAATAACGTATCTTCTAGCAAATGCAGAATAAGAGAAGGAAGAGATGACATTGTAGATCTTATTATCCTTGAAGAGCTTGTAGAAGTTATAATACCCACAATTTTGTGCCTTTTTGTGAAACTGGTAGGGCTTGACAAAAATCACATCTCAACAATATGACGGTGTAACATCACAATCAAATGTATCAATGAATGGTCTAATGGAAAATCTGATAAAACACAACAAACATAAAGTAGGTACTACTTCGTGAACCCATCCAATATGATATGGTTGGGGATGAGTGGTAGAAATTTGGATTTTTTCAATCAATTGTTGAGAAAGCAGTTTCTTTTTGTTTCCATTGTCTACAATTAATTGTGAAAGTTGTTGCTTGATCTAGAAATTATGAAGTTAAGAGAGCTCCATTCTTCTATGATTAATTGTGCAAGTTGTTGCTTGATCTTGAAATTATTAAGTGAAGAGAGCTTCATTCTTGTTCTCAAAATAGCTTTTTTCCATGAGAACCCACTAAGGGTGGGTGGAGGTTGAATTATTAACATTAATATCTAGGTATGCATCACTAATGTCAACACTTCTTGGTTGTTCGATGTTGTTCAATAAGAAATGCATCGACCATTTATTCCTACAAGTCACAACATTCATTATCAAAATGATAATATCTCCAATGATAGAATTGATGTTTCTTCTTTCCTTCGCCAATCAAACTAGGTGTTTCTTGATTGTGAGCATTAGCAAGCAGCTTAGTGTCTTGGCAAATATTTAGGAGAGATGTTCCAAGGAGGAAATTGGGAAGAGTTTGAGCTTTGCATCGATGTGAGAAAGCAGACTTAAAGTATACTTTATGCAAAAGGGTTTGTTGTTGTTGTTTATTGGGAACAATATTATTGCAAGTGGGTCCATTTCATTTTGGTATCATAGCTATGATATGCTCCAAGAAGTCATCAATATCATATTTGAAGATTGGATGCCTTGGACGAAATATTATACTTGTGATCATGAAGAATTTAATTCAATTGTATTAGGGCTTGATTAAAACATATAGGTGTTGACATATGAGATATTACATTTAGGAATATGGGCTTTTGGCATTAAGAAACTAATAAATGACATTTTGAGCAAATGTGGGAAATGAAAGAACAGATTAGGGAAGCCTACAAAAAAGCATTAAAAGTGGAGTAGGAAGAGAATCATGGTGATTTTGAACTAATTTCGTAGCAAAAGTAGTAGATATTTTTGTGAAGAAAGAAAAAGATAGGAACATGATAAGAAAATGTTGCTAGTTGAGCAAAGGGGTAAAGGAAACAACTTGAACTTTTGAGGTACTGTGTGTAGGTATGTGTCCAATAGTGTTAACACAAGCCTCATCTTAACATGCTTCAAGTTGTTGCCAATTACATAGTTGTTTTGCTGATTATAAAAAGTGAGTAGTTTAACAAATATAAGTTTAGGCATTGACCATTAAGATGGGAAAGGCCATAGTATAACACTGACATAGGATATCTCATAGTTCTTATGAGAGGAAAATGCTTATATAAGAGAACTCATAGTGCTTATGAGAGGAGAAAATTGACATAGATTATCTCAAGAGTCTGAAGACTATTTTAATTAGATTAAATTATTTAATTCCTAAACCAGGGTATGAAAATGTTAATAAGATTATCTACATGCTCTTATTTTAAAAAATTTAACCAACAAGTGGATTTTATTTTTGATTCGATGACATAGATTGTGCTTTTATTACTATTTTTGCCTAGATGACATGGACTGTGCTTTTATTACTATTTTTGCTTGGAAGACATGAATTGTGCTTTTATTACCATTTTTGCTTAGATGACATAAGTCATGCTTTTTATTACTATTTTTAGTTAGCCGACATGGATTGTGCTTTAGATTGCGCTTTTTTTACTATTTTTAGTTAGCCGACATGCATTGTGCTTTAGATTGCGCTTTTATTACTATTCTTAGTTATCCTACATGGATTGTGCTTTATTACTATTTTTGGTTGGTTAGATGATATGGATTGTGCTTTTGTGCTTGAAAAAGGCTGGAGCGTCTTTCCGCATTTAAGAGATAATCTGAGTCGTCAGTGGAAAACAGAATTGCCATCATCATCTAAGAGATAATCCGAGCCATCCGTTGCAAACAGAATTCGGATCATCATCTGCAATTAGTAAAATTGGTTGTCTGTGATAAGTGACGTTGCTTATCGAACAGGTTATCTTAACGGTCAAGGATGTTGATTACTTTAATTCTATTCAAATTTTGGGTTCATATTGGCATTGGCATTGCAGTTCCTCTCATCCTCCTCCTCTCTCAGTTTCCTGCATTGTGTGGTCTAGTCTCGTGCGTTTGGAGGTCCATATGTTGTTATGTCCGTTTCTGTCATGTATTTGGTGTGTCTGTCTGTCTGGTCTGCTTGTATTCTGTGAGAGGTGGAGGCAGAGGCTGAATGCTCGTGTTCCCTGACAGGCAGAGGCAGAGGTAGAGGCAGGTAGCACATCAATCATCGAATCAAGACAACTCTGCCAGGGATCACAGTTAAATGAGGCATTGCCGTAAAATTTATGTTCAAACTCTCTGTATGGATCACTCTGATTATGGGTTGTGGGTTGCAAACAAGATTAGCTGAATGAGAGAGGAATCAATTTGATTTTAGGAAATTCAATGGCATTGATCAAATCCTGTAAATAAATTGAGATGTGCAGTGTTGTTTGGTTTTTTAAATTAGATCTTCAGCATCCTTGACGAGAGGCGGCAGAATAGATCCCTACTTCGAGTAATGGCCACTGGGAGCGTTTTATTTGGCAGAGCCTGCGGTTTTCTTGGTTTTTAAAATTAGATCCTCTGCATCCATGGTGAGGCGGTTTTTTGGTTTTCTAAATTATATCCTCTGCATCCATGTTTATTGGTTTTTTAAATTAAATCTCATGCATCCATGGTTAGGCGGTTTCTTGTTTTTTTTTTTTGTTTAAACTAGATCATCTGAATCGCTGTTACTTGGTTTCAGAAAGCGAGAGAAACCGAGCATGTCTTTTGAATATGGCCATGGCCAGCGTCGAAGCATTTTTCTGGACGAGAAATTCCTAAGAGCCTGCTGTAAATATGGAGTTAACGACGACCATTCCCTTACCCGATTTTGAAGGGCGTAATTTTACCTTCGTATAGGGTGCTCCAGAATTGATTTCTGCATTGCTGTATCGAGTGGTTTGCTCAGTGACATCATTTGTTTTACACATCGTCTCCTAATGCAGCGGCCAGTCTCCCAATGCAGCAGCCATTCTCCAATGCTTGAGCAACACCGTAAACTTTGCAAATATCATGTCTCTCCATGTGGATTCGTCCCTCGGAGGTAAGCAAAGCATTTTCTTGACTGAATCTGTTTTAAATTCATTGTCGACTGTATGTGTGATGAAGAGATTGTTCAGATTGCAATGTACTTGCATTGAATTTCTTGTTTTCCTAGCTTTCTATGGGTTTCGTAAATGATATAAAGGATTGTTTCTCAGGTTTTGCACTGAATTATTGAATTATTAGCTATTTCTAGGTTAAGCATATTACATCCAAGGGCCCCGACAATGCTCTTCAATGATTTATTTTATCATTGATAGCTGAAGCCTGAAACCTACCTATTATCCAAAATTCTATATCAATTATTTCGTTACCATTTTCATTCCCTGCCAGGGAGATCGAGAATGAGTAGGTTCAGGAGGTGGGGTTCGATTCAGGAGGGTATTCCTTCCAGATGTTCAGGAATCGATTAGTCAAACTTCGTCGGTCATGCTACCTCTGTAACTATAGCTCAGATCCTTGGCTCTCCCTAACTTCCCTTCTGTGGCTCTCTAACTATAGCTTAGATTCCTCTGTTTGTATGTCTCCTCTGCCCTTCCATATTTTCAAAATAGCATATATTACTCAGATTGAATTTCTGGATTTAAATTTGGATTCAATGTATTTGGTTTATATTGAATTTCTGGGTTCTGTTGGACTTGTAATTTAATGGCTCAATTTTTTTCTATAGGCACATGTGGACCATATGGATTTGATTTGGGTCACCCTTTTATCCTCTCCAGCTCTCCCATTTGGGTCACCCCTTTATCCTCTCCAGCTCTCCCAGACACCCTCCATACTGATGCAGAGGTTTAGTATATAATCTAATCTCACCCACGGCCAAATTAGTCTGTATATATGAGATTACATAAAACCCATAACTATTTTTTATTCATTATAATTTGGTAAATTTTCTCAAAACACTGGGCTCTCTCTGTATTTGATTATTTTTAAATTTCTATTTTATGGTATATTTTGTTGGCATTAAGATTTTTAACAAAAAATTTGTTAAGTTCATCAAAATATTTACATAAAAAAGCATTTAACCATTTTAAGGATAAGATATTGTTCGCCTCCTTTCGCTTTTGAAACACTAAAAATAGTTGTTCACATGATTTGGGACTGTATGCTTGGCTAGAAGCTTTCAAACCAGGATTGCTGTGTGATTATTACCATTGCCCCACTTCAATTTGAAATGTTTCACTGCTTCCTATGAACCTGCAAATAGTACTCAATTCACTCCAAATAGTAAAACGCCGTATCTATATTTTTAACATTGTGAATTTCCTGTTGGGGATACTCACAAATTTCATTGTCATAATTACTTAGATTAAATTTCTGGGTTTATATTTTTATTTTCTCTCCAATCACTTTCGACATCTTGTAATATCTTTTTAACATTGTGAATTTTCTGTAGGGGATACTCACATATTTCATTGTCATAATTACTTAGATTAAATTTCTGGGTTTATATTTTGATTTTCTCTCCAATCACTTTCGACATCTTGTAATTTTGTATTTTCCCTCCCTCAACTTGGCTTGTAATTTTGACTCGTTTAATTGTTTGGGAAGGAAATAAATAGAGGCTTTGAGTTGTCACTCTCACTCTCATTCAGTGTTTGTCATTATTATGATTATATTCATATAAATTTCAATTTCTCCCACTCATTATTGATGGATATTTTGCCTGTATTAAAAAAAAATGGTGAATACATCTGGATTTCATAATAATTACATGTGTTGAAGACTTTTACACCCGTACCTTTACACTGTGGTGGAGACATTGCCAACTAGATTATTTATTATATTCCACAACATAAATATATGCAAGCAAACTTAATATACTATATTACATATATATATATTATATTATATATAATATACTAGAGATATATGCATACAAACTTAATATATTATATTACACAGCATAAATACAGAGTAGTGGGCTTACGGTTGGTTGTTGAGTTTCCTGGAAACCGTTCTAACCTTGTAAATATAATAGATTCATCTATCGAAGGTATTCTTGATTGAATATTGGATTTCTTTGTTTGCTTGTATGTCCATTCATTAATAATTTATATGATAGTTAGTTGAATTGAGGCTTCTGTGATCCATAATAGTTGAAAGAATAACTTCAACTTATATGATAGTTGTGATGAGTTTGATAATAAATAAAATTACAGTGATAATTGTGATGATTTTGATAATAAATGTATTTGTTACTGTATTTTCATTTTTTTACTAGTGAGAAAAAATGATTTTGATAATAAATTTATTTAATGTTGTATTCTTTTTCTACTAGTTTGAAAAAATAACTATTCTTTTACTTCTAATTTTTAAAGCAGTGAAACTCTATCATGCACTGGGACTGTTTGCATTTAATTGATTACATTTTTTTAGTTTGATGAGTATGTCTAAATAGGTTGTAGGCTATATGGGAGTAAGATGACTTATATTGCATGGGCATATCATGGTTGCAGAAACACAACGTAGAGCAAATGGTGAAAAGGTAAATTCAATGCATGATATGATTTTTCAATCTATTCATTGCCTTTCAGTTATAAAATTAGGCTCGTTATTTTTCATAAACTATTAAATTTGATTCTTTATAAAGCTTTTGCTACTTTACAAATAAGGCATAGATGACGATTAAATTTTAATAATTATTTTTTGTTTTTTTGGCAGATGATAAGAAAGCACATGAATATACAAGCATGCTAGGATAGATGAACTATCTACATGTCATTATGAATTCATGACATGAATTCATTATGTTATCGTGACCCAAAATAAATTGGCATTCATTTATTTTTCATCTTTATTATGTAATTACTCTAAAAACACTATAATAATAAAAAGTATTGTTTTGTTTGAAAGGGTTAAAAGCCCTTTCTCATTGCTCTTGAGGATGGACCATGGCTATCCTCAAGGGTTTGTGTTCCTCTCTCCACCTTACTTTTCCATTTACTTTTATTTATTTATTTTAGAACTAGATAGTTTTAGTTTAATAGATTGTAAATTAAAAATATCAAATAATGCATCAATATAAATAATAATAACCTGTAAATTGAAAATCTTAAATTTTAGATCAACTTGAAGTTATGTAAATGCATTTGATTTAATCAATATGATATTTTTGTAGGCATGGGTTTTTGTGATAATTGCACAATTTTTCGATGCTTGTTTAGCGGTTCAATTTGTATATGATCAAGTTGTATGTCTTTATTGTATGTACATGGATTGGTTGGTGTATGTTAGTTACAATTATTTTTGTATGCCTATTGAGTGATTGAATATCTGTATGATGAAGTTGTATATTTTTATAGCATACAATGATTGATGGGTTTTTCTATTACTTTGTGATGATGAATTTAAATGCAGAATTTAGTGTAATGATTATTGTTTGAATTTCATTTATTTGATTGTGTTTTACAATGAATGGGTGACACGTTAATATATATTTTAAAATGTGTGAGAATTTTCTTTGTTAATACTTGGTGCTTGGTATCTATATTATGTTTGTGCATTCAAAATTTTTCTGTGTGTGATGACAAAAATTTGATATGTAATGTTCAATGTATTTGTGTGTCTTTACAATGCTTTTTCTGACGTGTACTTGTGACTGTGTATGAGAATGGTTGTTGTTTGGCTTTTTATTTACATAGTTGTGTATTTATAATGAATGTGGATGACATGTTTGATATGTACTTTGAATTTTGTGTGGCTTTTCTTTAGCATATGGCTTGATTTAGTGTCTACATTAATTTTTTATGTTTGGATATTTACAATCTTCAATGTATGATGATAAAAATTTCATATGCAATATTTGTATGTATTTATAATTTTGCGTGTAGTACGAAGATTTGATGGGATGTTTGTATGATTGTGTATTTGCAATGCTTTTGATGTTTGAATGTTTGTGCATTTGCAATGCTTGTTATGATTGTGTGTTTGTATTGCTTATTAGATTGTCAATTAAAAGTATCAAATAATGCATCAATATAAATAATTATAACATGTCAATAGAAAATCATAAATCTTAAATCAACTTGAAGTTATGTAAATGAATTTGATTTAATCAATATAATATTTTCCAACCATGGGATTTTGTGATAATTGCATAATATTTGGATGCTTGTTTAGTGGTTTGATTTGTGTATGGTAATTGCAATTTTTTTTGTATGCATATTGAGTAATTGAATTTTTGTATGATAAAGTTGTATCTTTTTATTGTATACATTGATTGATGTGTTTTTCTCTTACTTAGTCACGATGAAGTTAAATGCAGAATTTAGTGTAATGATTTTGGTTTGAGCTTCATTTATATGATTGTGTTTCACAATGAATGTGTGACATGTTAGTTAATATGTATTTTGAAATATGTGAGAATTTTCTTTGTTAACGTTTGGTGCTTGGTATCTATTATGTTTGTGCATTCAAAACATTTTTGTGTGTGATGACCAAAATTTGACATGCAATGTTCAATGTATCTTTGTGTCTTTACAAGGCTTTTTGTGATGTTCATTATTTGATGTGTATTTGTGATTGTGTATGAAAATCGTTGTTGTTTGGACTTTATTTACATAGTTGTGCATTTATAATGAATGTGGATAACATGTTTGATATGTACTTTGAAATGTGTGTAGATTTTCTTTAGCATATGGCTTGATTTACTATCTACACTAATTTTGTATGTTTGGATATTTACAATTGTCTATGTATGATGATCAAAATTTGATATGCAATGTTTGTATGTATTTATAATTTTGTGTGTGTAGTAAGTAAATTTGATGGGATGTTTGTGTGTTTTTGTATTTGCAATATTTTTGATGTTTGAATGTTTGTGCATTTCAATGTGTGTTATGTTTGTGTATTTATTATGTGTATTTATTGCTTATTAGATTTTAAATTAAAAGTATCAAATAATGCATTGATATAGATAATTATAACATGTTAATTGAAAATCTTAAATTTTAAATCAACTTAAAGTTATGTAAATGCATTTGACTTAATCAATATAATAATTTTCCAACCACTAGATTTTGTGATAATTGCACAATTTTTGGATGCTTGTTTAGTGGTTCACTTCATGTATGATCAAGTTGTATGTCATTGATTGATTGGTGTATGGTAATTACAAAACTTTTTGTATGACTATTGAGTGATTGAATTTTTGTATGATCAAGTTGTATGTTTTTATTGTATACATTGATTGATGTGTTTTTATATTACTTTGTGATGATAAATTTAAATGCATAATTTCGTGTAATGATTTTCATTTGAGTTTCATTTATATGATTGTGTTTTAGAATGAATGTGTGACGTATTAATATGTATTTTGTAATCATTAAAATCATATTATTCACCACATCTCATCAAGTCTCAATGTCAAGATTGATAGTAATATAATATTAATTGGTAGAGTCAACATTGATAAATAGGGAGCATTATCCTAAGATGAGAATTT
>APFE031229079.1:47867-62958 GCA_000404065.3 Pinus taeda | reverse complement strand
TTCACTCACTTCCCAATGAAACCAAAAGGTATGTGATCTCTCCTCTCAAGTTTAACTAGGAAGTCCCAATTCCATCAACATTTACCCTCAAAAATGTTCAACTTCTAACCTCCCCAGTAACTGACCCAATGCCTTAATTTATAGTGCAATGGAGGTAAGTTACTAGGTCCTCCTTCAAAGGGATAAAGCCCTCCTTCAAAGGGATAGCTCCTCCTATCAAGGGATTAGCTCCTTCTCTCTTGGGATGCATGAACCACCTTGGAGTGAACAATCCACATCAAAATTCCTTCTAGAAACATCTAGAATTAACCCAAAGTGAGTTTTTTAGAATAAACTTGCGCCTTTTTTAATTTTATAGGGGTACGCACCCACCCCTTTACAGACAGAGAGTGCAGATACGTAGGAAATATGAACAAAGGGTGCGGGCCCGCAGGCAAAAGTGAGAGAAAGTGTGAAACCAGAGTTTTGTTGATTTTTAATGTCTTTCTCTCATTTGCAAAGCTTGACATGAAGAGCTGAGGTCTGAGACTTTCTTAGGAGGACAGTATAAGTGATGATAGACCCATACTGACTGCAAATAATGGTGACGATATTTTTGTGTAACACACCCAACATCCATCGCAATCGCAGATCGATGATCATACAAGTCGAGTTCCTCCTCCACTATGGTCCCTCCATGTTACAGGTCTATTTGCGCACATCACTCTCGACATTCATATTAGTACAATTAGGGCTTATCAAACCCTAATTCAGTTGATACATGCCCTAGACAAGTCATCAAATTGGATGCTTCCATCCATGAAATTTTCCTAGATTGAAACCCTGCTGAAATGCCTCCTTGGGACACCAGCACAACCTTGGTCAGGGGTAGCTGTGTTGCAGAGCAAGAAGACCCATTCAAGCCTACACTGTAGTGCACTTAGGCCCACTTTGACCTACGATGGGCAAGAATGAGCAAAATTGGCATAGGATTTTGGAACATTCCTTGACTCTAGAGCATTCTAGAAGGATTCCCTATTCTTATCTCATCCTATGAGGTCAAATTTGGATAGGATATGGATCAAGTACTCCTCTATCTGCTCATCCCTTTCTCCATGAAAACTAACTCCAATTTTGGAAAACCATTCAATACACAATTTATGACATAACCACTTGCATTTCCCTATAAATTGACCACTCATCATAGTGATTACGGGGTTGGAATTTGAAAATTGTAGAGAAATGTTGTTGGTTTGAGATTTGAGTTCATGTCAAGTAATGTTATGCTGCTGGATTGGTGTGATGAGGGTTAGATGAAAGTTGGATGAGTGACATGGGACCGAACCACATTAGGTGTAACTCTTCCTTCTACAATAATAAAGTTGTTTGTTCCTTTTCTCATATTATTGTTCATATCTATGATGATTATGTTTTTCAATGTTGTCGATTCCAATGGTTTATAGTAGATATATCATGTATGCTTTGATCGTTGTCGTTTTCTGTTTCTGTGGACAGGTACCAATTGAGCGGATTCATTTAAAGTGGGAGAGATGGGAGCAATTCAAAGGAGACAAAGGAAGTGAAAGATCACAAGTAAGTTCCTTCATCTCATCTATTTATTATAGGAAAAGGTTAAACCACTTTCTTTCTATTGTTCTAAGTGTAGCTACCCACTTAGGGAAAATGTGTTTATCCATAGATACAAATTCCAAATAACAAATTGGTGACTCCACTGGGGAACGACTATCATTCCTAGTAGTTTATCTTCATCATATTACATCCTAGTATACTTTACTTGACTTCATTGGTCTCTTTTCAGTCATTTTGAAGTGTTTTTGGTTGAGATTTGCACTAGAATGCCTATTCTACGAATGCATTGGTACCAGTGCACCCTTGGTTAGTGGACAATGCACTGCAGTGCACCCTTGGCTTAGAGAAAGTGCTCTCTAGTGCACTATTTCCCACTCAGACCTATGTTCATCCCTCTCAAGCATAAAAACCCATCTTTTGCTTGAATTTTGCAAAGTTTCTTCTAATGTTGTTTGCTGAAAGATCAAAGATTTTATGCCTCTTAAATCAATTTGCATTTCCTCTCCAAGCCCTACTTTGGCCTTGATTGTTTAATGTTTCTTAAGATATTTCTTTATCATTATCAATTCATTGTCAAAGTTAGCTTACATTGATTAGTCTTTACTTTTCTGAAAAAGAATTGTCGTAAAGTCTTCATTTGTTGTGAAAAGCATTGATTAATCGTTTATGCATCTAGTTCCTTTTTGTTCATCTAAACACTAAAGGGACTAAAAAGAAAAACTTGCATTGTACATATTGTAGTTTGTGAATGCTTGATAGGAATAACTAGGGAAATTGTATTAGGTGTGCTCTTTTCTCTTTGTCAAAGGTCTAATTGCTCTATCCCTTACTAGTTATGGTTTTCATTGTTAATTGAATGAAAGAATGTTTCTCATGTTGTTTGCATTCTAGGAATTGCAAACATACATCACGTGGTGAACCTTGAAAGGAAAATTTTAAGAATATCAACTTAAAAGTTATCTCAATTAACCTAATGGATCATTGTAACTCATAAAATTTAGAGGTCTAGGCTAGAGACATGTTCCAACATCATTAAACATAGCAGCTGTCTATAATGGTTTGTGATACATTCCAAGTGTGATACCTCATTTCACGTACATAAGTATATCGTAGCTCATCCATGTACTTTTGGGTATATAGGGTGGTGTTATAGTACAAAAGGTATAAAGGAATTCTCTCACTGTGTGGTATTGCATTAGACAACGCTAACACGGATTGGGCCTCCACGTACTTTCGAGTATATATGGGAGGACTACATTAGGTTTCTATCTATCCATAGGTAACTGAGTTGATATCGTTGTATACTACGATACACCAAAAACAACATTCAGGGAGATTGCTTGCACGTATGTTAAGTCCTTGGTTTACTGAGGCAGTATATTGCAGTTCACTGTTACTTGGTAATATTTTTACCTAGATTATCCCTCTTTTGTTTTTTTATGTTATTTTGATTAAATTAAAATTAATTTACCATGCATAACATCCTCCACATCACTCCTTAGTTTATCTTAGGTTGAGACATATGGCAACAACTCCAAAGTCCACTGATCAAGGAATCCTTTTGATGGGAATCCTAGTCCTTTTCCTCCTTTCATAAATATTAGTGCTCCTTATATGGCTACATTTTCCCTTCTGGGACTTAGCATCGGCTTGCCAGTATGGTTGTTCTCAATCTCCTTGGCCCCACATCTGAATATTCCTACAATTAGACAAAATCAACCTCCAGTTGACCCTTTACCTTCTTCGTTGGTTGTTTCTTCCTCCCCTTCTTCCTCTTCGCCTGGTGAAATTGTTGACACTAGTAATTAGGTGGACAAGAAGAAGAACAAAGGGAAGAAGAAGAAGAATAAGAAGAAAATTCAGGAGGGGGGAAACCAAGAAACCATTGCTTCGAATGCAACTTCTGATGAGAAACTATCCGATAAGCCTCACAAACATTGATATCCTTGAAACCTTTGTATAGGAGACCATATTCTTCAAAATTGTTCTAGTATTCCTCAGATTTTAGAAGAATGGTCTTCTCGTTCACATCTTCCTGTGTCATCAACTTTTGGAGATAATGTTGGTGACACACCATCAACTAGCGGTAGTAAAGTTCATGGAAATAAGGGTAAATTTAAGTTTGCATGTAGGTTATGTGAAGGGAATCACCCCATTCACCTTTGTCCCTATCTAGATGAAGCCCAAAAAGTTTTGGATAACTGTCCTGCTTCTCCGCAGTGACTTCTATCTGGTGACAGGAGACTCTCTCTTAATCCTTCTCTAATTGATGAAGTGATTGACCCAAATAAACCATCGGTTAAACCCACTCTCTCTAACGTGAATCCCATGAGTCTATACCTGACCAATCACAGGTGGAGGAAATAGTTGACCCAATTTCACCTTCAGTTAATCGTACCTTTCCCATAGAGAGTGAGTATGATTCCAATAAGGTTATTTTCATTTCTTCAGATTCCAATGAGCTTGGAGGCAACCCTCTCGTTCCATCAATACGAGAGGAAAATCCTCATGTTCTTGTAAATCTAGGGAGAAATTCTCATGTTATTACGATACCCCATCCAAGTAGTCTGGTCACTTCCTTTGATTGGAATCAACTGGCAGGATGTTGTCTTCCTTTTGATGTGCATTTCCAAATCATAGTATAGGTTTATAATATTATTGTATCCTCCACTATTATAGATGAAGGTGCATCTGTGAGTATCATTTCCTCCACTGCTTGGCAAGCATTCGTTTCACTACACAGAGATTATCAGGGGTATTATGGACATGCTTAAGAATTAAAATGAAGTCAAGTGGATCCTTGTCCCCATCGATTCTTTCATTAGAATCAATGAATCTTTGGCTGAAGGCCCAATACTAGTCAGCCCCAACTATTCAATGCCTTTCTACATCTTTTCTTTCACCTCTCCACATACTATCGTTGTAGTGCCACTATAGAAAAATAAAGAGGGTTATGAAAAACCCATCACCTTATTCAACCATGTCCTAAGGGAAGATAAAGGAAAACATGGAAAATTCGACCTGTTATGGTTTGACCCTTTCAAGATTGCAGAAGAAAGAGGAAATAACACATACACGGTTGAGAATCTAGATGGTGAATCTCTAGAACTGCCAGTAAATGGTCAGTTCCTTAAACTCTATTTCCAAAACTAGAGGTACCTGTCTTACACCCATTGTAAATACCAGTGTGTGTGTGTATTGTAATTTTTATATGTAATTTCAGTTTATGTTGAAAAGTCCATTTTCACAAAATTATATATATTTTTTTAAATGACTCCATGCCCAATGGAAGGAAGGCTACTAGTCTACAGGTTCTAAGTACCTTTCCAACAAGGCACTATCCCCAGTTGGAGCCAATGTTGTAACTCACTACATTATGATTTTTCAGTTGATCAAAGTTTCCAAAGAGTAGTGAATTTTAAAGCCATATTCTAGGACACAAAAGCACTCAAGGCCAAATCAGACCCTCTCCATTACATAGTCCTCTAAACGAGCTTTCCAATGGTATGTAGAAGTCTGAAAATGGACTCCTGGATTAGAAGTTAGAGTAGATTAAAGATACCCCTTTCAAGGCCATAGAACAAAGGAGAAATAGCTAAGGGTTGGGCTCATCACAAATCACAAATCGCGGCTTAGTGAAGTAGCGCCAAAGAGGAAGAAATCAAAATTTTCAATAGGCTGATCATTGATATTGCAAATCACATATTAGTAGGTATGGTCCATCGCCTTATCGGTAATATTGGTAGGTCACGATGTAGAGTGTCGATATCACATATCAGTGATCACAAGGGAAAATTGGTGGAACACAAGCACTTGGCCATGGAAATGTTGGAAATACTGAGAGGGGCAGGTGAATTAGTGTTCTTAACAATTAGAACTTTTAAATATTTTCAGAGCATTACTTAATCTTCAATTATTATTAATGTTTATGGAGTAATAATAGTAAATAAAAGAGCACAGTAGACATGAGAATTTTAGGTGGAAAACCCCTTCCGGTTCAAAAACCACCGAATGCTTTTCTAATAAATTATTTAATCTTCAACCCCAACTGAAATGAAAGCAACTTCCTAGAATTCTAGAAAATAATTCTTCTCCAGCTCCTACTGGAAGGATGCCCCAACACCCTGGCTTCTTCAGTAGTCAACTGAATGGATGCCCCAACCTATAGGTGACTTCATGCACTAGCCTTGCACCTCCCTACCACCCTATAATGACTAAAATGAGACAATAGTGTGGATTCCTGTACCAAGGACAATGATCCACAATACAATATGATCTACAATGATTTTGACTGAACACCCAATCACACAACAACCTGAAACCCAACCATGACATCTCCCATAGAGACTCCTATACCTCCCAATAATTCCTTTTCGACTATAGGTAGATTGACTCTTTTACAATAATGACTATTCCAATGATGACACTTTTACAATGGACTCTTTTACAACTTTACAATGATGACTCTTGGCCTTGACACTTCTTCATAGTATACGGATGGCTGTCATGTCTTCAAAGGATGTCCCATTGCAATGCTTCCTTTGATTTCACACTTTTTCTCTTGAATTCTTTATTGAAGTTGTACTTGAATCTTCTTCTACCTACATGCAAAATTTTCCCTACCAAACCAATCCCAAAACAAAACAAAATACCCTCCAACTTAAATCTACCTGCAAAACACATTTAAGTGCATAATAATGAACAAATACAAATTAAAATTACAATGTGTACATGAAGTGTGCTTGTCACTTTTGTTTTTGACTTGTTGCAACAGTAGACAAAGACTCCCACTCTTGAGATATGCCTAGACTCTATGCAAGACTATATCAAAAACCAACCTAAAGATATATAAAATAGAAACTGATGACATAGCCTAGACTTGTGATGAACCAAGTTTTAATTACAACAATAGAGACCATTCTATTAACTATGACAAGACAAGTAACATGAACTTACAACATCATATAGATTTAGTAGACTTGGTGTAGCATCAAATGTGTAGTATCAGGAATAGGACATCCGAAATGTGCTATCAAAACTAACTATGACATATAGAGACATAGAGATATAACCAACCCTGCATGTACTTACGTTGTCCTACAAAAACATATGTCAGAGATGATAATAATATTTCAAATGTAAACACTAATCATACCTACCTATCTGTACGAGACTTATCCTTGATTGTTGATGTGTGGTCCTTACTGCAGTGATCATTGAATGCATGCTTTTTCTTTCCTTCTAGAAGCTTGATATTGAATCTTCTATATATATATATATATATATATATATATATATATATATATATATATATATATATATACAATTTTGGATCTCCAGTGTATGAAATTTCATCATGTGGTAGCCCTCTAAGTTTTCTTTCCAATCCCATAGGAATGATCAAGATTCGATACTTCAAGGAAGAGTTGTAGCCAATCTCACATGATGACCTGATTATAGACTGGTTTAGTAGAGTGAATTTGTATGAAGTGACACATGTCACTGTTGCAATCTTCAGCCCTGAAAACACTGGTCAACAAACTAATATCTTTCATCCTTCTATGACTATTTATGAAATTTAAATCCAATTGTCAGAGAGAAAGTTATGGCGATTTTCCAACGTCACCTATTTGACATGGAATTCAGGAGTCTGCAAAAACCCTAACTTCCTCAGATCATATCTCTGAACATATAGTGAACCAATATCTAAAATTCGTTCATGAGGTTCATCATTATTTCAGCTTAAATGGTTTTTAATTTAACCTTCTAAAGCTTTGCATAAAAATCATTATAGCAAAAATTCCACGCTAACTTGTTTTAAGTCACAAAATCCCTACTAGAGGAGGATATGAGGGTCATTATTTATATGAACGTCTTGAGTTGAGAGGGTCCTCAACAAGTGAATGTTAGAGGGATTTTAGGAGAAAATTGTTTTTATTACTTATTGACTATTCAACGACCACAACCAATTATGAGTGCCATGCCACAACCCCATATGGTTTTAGCCCACTAACTAAGGTTACTAATGTTAAACATGAATATCTCTCAAACCATGATGAATTACGTGGCATGCCATATATCAATGGAAACATCTTGATGAGTAGAATACATCTAGAAGATCTCTGACTAAGAATAGAGTAATATGTCAAGTCAAAATTCCCATGTAAGATCAGGGTAGCCCTTGGTGCTGCTTGAGTTGACATCAATGAAAACAACTGATCAACAATCTCCCCCTTCGCCATTGATGGAAGCAAAAGTACTCACCCTGCAATCATGACACCTCTTCCTACTGCCTTATCTCCCTTTTTTGTCATCAATGGCAAAGGGTAACTCCCCTTGAAAACATCCATCCTACAGACCTGTACACACCTCCACTTCCCCTTTCTACTCGAATAGATAAGAGAAAGAGTCTAATGAAAACTTGGGAGAATCCAAAGCTTTTGGTGAAGATACTCAAATGATTCACAAGGTAATGGTTTGGTAAAGATGTCAAAAATTTGTTCCTTTTTTCTAACATATTTAAGCTTGATATTCTTTTGGGCGGCCTGCTCTCTAACAAAATGATATGTAATCAGAATGTGCTTCATTTTGGAATTCATCACAAGATTCTTGGAGATACTGATGGTACTGGTGTTATCGCAAAAGATGAGAATAGGATCATCAAACTTAACTTGAAGATCTTGAAAATTTTTATTCATCTAGAGAAATTATGTACAACAAGTTACTGCCATGATATATTATGCTTCTGTTGTGGATAGCGAGATTGAAGACTACTTTTTACTTAACCATGAAACAAGACAACCACCTAGATAGAATGCTCATCCACTAGTACTCTTACAATCATCAACACTTCCTACCCAATCGGCATCTGTATAAGCTTGGGTAACCAGATCATTTCCTCTGAGATATCATAGACCATATTCCGTTGTGCCCTTAAGATATCGAAGAATTCTTTTGACGACAATGATATGAGATTCTTTTGTTGCTGCCTGGAATCGTGCTACTTGTCTAATTGCTTGCATCACATCTGGCCAGGAAGATGTCACATATAGGAGACTACAAATCATGGATCTATAAAACCTTTTTTCCACATCCTTCAATAAGTCTTCTAATCTTAACTTGCATCCTGTTACCATGGGGGTAAGGATTGGCTTGCAATCTTCCCTCTGGAATTTTTTGAGTATTTCTTTGATGTACTTGGTTTGATATATGAATATTCCTTTATCTTGCTAAGAAATTTAAAGCCCTAAAAAGTATTTCAGTTCACCAAGCATAGACATTTGAAACACACTTTGTGTTTTTGTGGCAAATTCTTTACTGAATCTCTCATCACTACTTCCAAAGATTATATTATCCACATATACTTCGATAATTGTTAAGTTATCTAGATCCACTTTCAGATAAAGATTGTTGATAGAAATTCCTTTCTTGAATCCCTGTTGATGTAGATATATGTCAAGATGAGCATACCAATCCCTAGGAGCTTGCTTGAGACCATATAGAGCCTTCTTTAATCTACAAACGTAGTCTTATTTTTTAGAGAGAAGAAAACCTTCGAGTTTTTAAATGTAAACTTATTCCTCAAATTCACCATTTAGAAAAGATGACTTAATATCCATTTGGTAGACCTTGATTTTTCTCAAGCAAGCATAAGCCAAAAACATCCTAATAGCTTCCATTCTGGAAATAGGAGAAAATTTTTCTTCGAAATTGATTCCTTCAACCTATGCATATCCTTTCTAGACTAATCTTGCCTTGTTCTTGGTAACCTGTAATTTTTAACTGTTTTGCTCCCCTTAACCTATAATGAAACTACCATCTTGTTCAAACTACCTTCTTGTCAATTGTAGACTTGTGCCATATATTGCTGCATAGACTCCTCCTCTACAAACATTAAGGAGTCAACAAGCCATATTATTCAAAATAGTGAGTCACCTAATGGACCATCTTGACTTGAGTCATTATCTAAAGTAACTAATAATTCCTCATGACCTTTTTCTTTTATAGATCCTAAAAGAATAATTGTTTAAACCTTGTTATCTGCTTTGTCCTCTTGTACTTGTTTCCTCTTCCAGACCTTCTTATTCCTGCAATCTCAATCCATGTGCTCATAGTTATGAAACTTGAAGCATTCAATGTTGTCCATAGGTTATTCCATATGATATCTGCAACCGCAAGCGCTATGGCCATAGTTATGGCATTTGAAACATTCAATGTTTTTCCCATCTAACACATATTCTCTTCTGAAAAAATCATCGTGGAACATATCTTGTGATGTTGCAAACTTGCTTCTAGGGTTTTGCAAATAATCATTGTACATGTCAAAACTTTACAATCCTTTTCCATTGTTGGCTTGTTGGGGCCTGACCCAGGTTCAAAATTGATTTAGCCAAACAAATCCCAAAACTACCAGCCCTTTCGACAACAGTCCGCGGTGCGCAAATTGAGGTCTCACCCGAGGTAGTATGGAAGGGTGTTGGAAGCAAGTTTTCGCATCCTAGGGATGTCTTAATGAAATCTAGAAAGTTCGCTAACCAAACTTGTGTGCTTGTGCTTCTCCGTGTAGCTGTCTATCCTTCACAACTGCTTCAACATAGCTCTGTAAAGAGCACAAAGAGGTGTTGTCTAGATCCCTTACCCTTATTTTTCTATTATTATAGATCTTAGCTTAATTTTGTGGGCCCAATATTCTTATTAATCATTCAACATTTATAAGAAGTGTGTGCAATCATAAAACTGTAAAGAGATGCATAAATATACCAGAAGCATGGACACATAGTATTTCAGAATCAACTTATCTTTTATTAATTCTCTGTCCAAGTACAATCCCAACTCCACCTTGTGCACTTAGCTACAGGGGTCTGTGCACTCAGCTGCAAACTCTACTAGGCCTTTGTGCACTCAGCTGCAGAGCCTCCACCTATCACTACAACCCAATACCTTTAGATCTACTTCTAACTTCCAACCATGCCTTCGCATCTATCTATTACTTCTCAAAAACTTAGACTTGATTTACACTTAGAGCCTCGCTCTATTTATACAATCCCATGGTCCGCGGACCATGGGTAGGCCGACACACTTTACATTAAATTACATTATCTTAGGGCAGACAACCCTAGACTCTTACACTCCGCACTTGCATTTCACGAGGTCTTTACAATATACTTGACCAAAATTTAGGCTTCAAGCCCCAAAAAACTGCTATGGGGGCATCCGCTATCTAACAGGCCCCCAACACAATCATCGTGACTCGTCTTGAGTCACTCTGTTAGTGTGGCGTTGTTTGCCCAAAGTCCATCCAACTATGCCTGTGTGGTGCGAAGGTCTGTAACACACTATGCTAGCATCATCTAGATCTACTCCATTTCCACTTTTGAATCATCTGTGTTTGACTTGATTCTCTAATTTGATGTCGGTTTCTAGTACCTGTGTTTATAGTCCCGCACCTTTGTTCGGCTTATTGGGTCATGAAGATTGTGCTTTGTTCAGTTAGTCAGATAGCCGGCCCACCCATGTAGGGCTTCAAGCAACTGTCATTTACTCTTCCTAGGAAGGGTTCTCCATTAAGTTTGACTAGCTGGACTGCGCCTCCATCTGTGACTTCTTTTACCACATATGATCCTAACCAATGCATTCTGAATTTCCCAGGAAATTTTTCGAACTTGCTGTCATACAAAAACACTAAGTCATTTACCTTGAATGTGCGCAACTTGATATGGTGATCGTGCCAAGCTTTCTTTCAATGTTTTTGTACCTACTGATGGAATCCTGCCAGAAACTATTCTTCCTCGAGTTCTTCTAATTGCACGAGTCTCTCTTCTAAGGCTTCACAGTATGACATGCCTGTAATTGCTGCTATCTGCAAACTGGGTACAATGTATTCCATTGGCATGACTGATTCCATGCCATAGACTAACCTGAAAGGTGTGCGACCGATCAATTTTTTGCATGTGGTTCTGTATGCCCATAATGCAACAGGTATGCACAGGTCCCAGTCATTTCACTGTGCGTTACATACATTGGTCAGCGCAGTCTCTAGAATTTTTTTAAATGCTTCTACTATCCCATTAGCTTGCGGATGGTATGATGTACTTTTCTGATGATACACCTGGAATTCCTCAATGAGTGTGTTGATGGTTTCATTTAGGAAGTGCGTCGAATAAAAATTTCGTAGTTGTAGCGGTCGTGCAGTCCTTAACTGGCTAGGCTTCCACCCATCGAGTTAGGTACTATGTTGCTGTGATGATGTAGCATGCACCCGTCTTTCCCTGAGGTTTGATTGGTCCCACAAAGTAGATTGCCTATTTTTCGAATGGTTGTGGTGTCATTTGTGGATTGAGTGGCATCTCATCCCCTCATTATGGTTTATGTTAGGTTCCTATAATACCAATGATTCCCAAATTACTATTATCGTTGTATCCCTTGTTAATATTGTTGTGCCCCTAGTGTCCCCATATTGTTATTATTGTGCCCCATAGAATCCCTCTATTGTTATTTTTGTGCCTTTATATTATTATTGTTAGGTTGGCCTAGTTATATTATGACCCCTTAGACTCCTATATATAGAAAGGAGGTTATTTCATTTGAATCATCGAAGAATTATTCATTTGTGTAATGTAAAGGAGGTTTCCCCCTCGAAGAGGCTAAATTACAAGGCGTTGATCTATCTTTTCCATCTTTTTGTGAGCTAGTTTCATAACATTTGGTATCAGAGCTTCGGATTCTAGGGTTTCACTACTCCAAACAGGGCATTGTGAAATTTTGCTATAAATTTTGTTTCTGTGACATTTCAAATGGTAGAAAAAAAACCCATTTGGGGTGAAATTGTTCTAAACCTTAGGTCTGAAGTTCAGAACTTTTTGCACTATATGTGCGGAGATATGATCTGAGGAAGTTGGCCTTTTTGCAAACTCCCGAATCACATTCCAAATAGGTTACCGGGGGAAAATAGTCATAACTTTTGTTTTGATAATCAGATTGAAATTTAATAAGAAGTTACAGAAAGAGGATGGACTTTAGTTTCTTGTGTATATTTTTCAGATCCTAAGGTCAAAATAATGACACGTGGAACTTCGTACAAGTTCGTTCTTCTGAAATGGTATATAATCATGTCATCTTTGGAGATTGTGCATAACTCTTTCTTGGAGAATCTACATTCGATCAGACTAGTGGCATTGGAAAGAGGACGCAGAGGGATACTGCAAGTCGTAATTTCAAAATTGGAAGATAAAAAATTACAGAGATACATCAGATGCCATATTGAGCTCCTACAAAGTGAAAAAAGGTGTGTAGATTTTTTTAAATTTTTGCATAAGCTTGGTTTGAAAATTAGTTTGAAGGAATTCAAAGGGCATAGTGAAGCATTATTGTTGGTAATTGATGCCTCGAAAAAAGAAAATGGAAACACCTAGTAAGCAACCTGAAAGCTCTAGCATGACTCATGAAGAAGAGGAAGAAATGCAACATGATATATCAAAATTACGAGACCAAGTGCAACAAATGTCACTCGCACAAAAAGTAACAGAATCTAAGATGGATGGTTTAAAGAAAGATGTAGAAGCTAAGATGTATGGGATGGAAGCTAAGATGAATGGTTTACAAAAAGGCATGGAAGCTAAGATGGATGGTTTAAATAAAGGTGTAGAAGCTAAGATGAATGACATGGAAGCTAATATGGACGATTTGAAGACATGCATGGAAGATTTGAAGACAAATTTGACAAATTTTCTACAAGAAATGCTTAGTAATGATGAAAGGGCAGTAAAGGAAACTCATGATGAAAACAAAGTAAATGTTAATCATGATTTCATAGACTCTAACATTGGATCGAAGAACCACCGTGTTCCAAAGATCGATATGTGGAAGTTTGATGGCAAGGATCCTAGAACATGGATACTACAAATGGAGAAATTTTTCAATCTCCATAATGTGCAAAACACACAAAAGGTACGTATTGCAACTTTATATTTGGAACCAAATCAGTTTATATGGTATCGATGGTTTTTATATCGTAAATGAATTTTCACTTGGGCAATTTTTACGAAATAAATTATAGCACATTATGAGGATACAAAAAGCAACACTTTTTTTAGCCAAATGATAAATCTCAAACAAAAAGGTTCAATGATGGAGCACATGGAGGACTTCTAAAAATTGAACATAAGGGTACAAGATATTCCATAGGAGCATAGGATTGATGTGTTCATAGGGACTTTAAAGGATAATATCCAACATGAGGTTCGCCTTTGGGAACCTGATTCATTGGAGAAGGCAATAAGGTTAGCAAGAAAAATGGAAAGCAAAATTATGGCAACCAGGAAGCCTACCATTGACAACTATAAAGAATGAAGTGTTGTTTCCCCTAGCCTTCCACAACCTCCAAGGTTGACACCAGAAAAATTGGAAGAAAAAAGAGTAAAAGGGCTTTGTTTCAGTTGTGATAGCAAATACACTAAAGGTCATAAGTGTGATGAGAAGAAATTATTCTACATAGATTGTGAAGAGGAGGAAGAAAAGGAACAATAAATTTGAAAATAAGAGGATATACTCCAAGAACAAACCCTAGATAAAGAAGAAATGAATCCGACCATATCTTGTAATGCATTGGCTGAAATTACCACTCAAACTATCAATAAATAAGGACATATAAAGAAGAAAAAGGTAATAGTGTTGATTTATTCAGGAAGTACCCACAATTTTATTCATTGTAAGGTAGCAAAATAATTGAATTGCTTCTTATATCCAGCACTAGAGTGTCAAGTGATGGTTGCAAGTGGAAGAACCATAAATTTCTATGGAAAGTGCCATAATATCAAGCTATCCATGGGAGAATATGTATTGAATAGCCCAAGGCTTTCCATTCCAATGGGTGGTGCTGATGTTGTACTAGGAGTCCAATGGCTACAATCCTTGGGTACAATAGCTTTTAATTTTCAAGAACTTTTCATGAAATTTTTTGCTGAAGAAAAGGAAGTTGAATTAAGGGGTATTGCAGGGAAACCAGGAGAGATACTCAGCTCTAACGGTATGACAAAGCTTATAAAGAAGGAACAATGAGGTGTAATTGCACAATTCCGTTCATTAGATGTTTCCACATCGAAATCGTCTATTTCTCCAAATCTCCAAAACACCTTAGACAATCATTCCAAGGTGTTTGAGACTCCCAAAGGTCTCCCACCTATTCGTGACCATGATCACACTATTCATTTGATTCCAGGAAGTGTTCCTCCAAACATCAGGCCGTATAGATATCCCTATGCCCAAAAGAGTGAAATTGAATGTATGGTTGCAGAAATGCTAGAGACTGGTATAATTCAACCTAGTCAAAGTTCTTTCTTAGCTCCAGTAGTATTGGTGCACAAGAAGGATGGATCTTGGCACATGTGTCCAGATTATAGGGAGCTGAACAAGCTCACCATTAAAGATAAATTTCCCATTTCGGTCATTAATGAATTATTGGATGAATTGCATGGATCAATTTACTTCACCAAGTTGGATCTTCGTTCAGGATATCATCAAATCA